>DF243266.1:0-42099 GCA_000507305.1 Breviolum minutum Mf 1.05b.01 | reverse complement strand
CCCCCAATGATTCAACCCTTCCCCCCAAGAAATAGCCGGCCTTTTTTTGGGGGAGGGGGGGGCTATGAAAACCCATTGGTTTCCCGGAAACTTTGGGAGGGTGGTAGCCTTAGACTCTGATGAAACTCAAAGTTTTTGAACTTTTTTCCAGGGTCAACTCAACCGGTAAGTATAGGATCCATGGGACTGGTCCGGTATATTTACCTACATGATTCAACCATCAAAATCAACCATTCATGGAGGTAAATATATCAGTCCCATGGATCCTATGGGTATTGGAAATTCCTACTGAAAACAGGAATGATTCACTGATATATATATTTATAAATATACACATATATGTACATATACATATACAATCCGAGATTGAGATGACTGATATTTAATCTAAGACAGCTAAGTGGTTTCATAGCGCAATTTGGTACCAATTGGATTTCAAATCCCATAGGATCCATAGGACTGGTGTATCTTACTTACATGAATGGTTGTTCACTTTATGGTAACTATGTAGGTAAATATACCGGACTCATCCCATGCATCTGTAACGGGAATTTGGAATGGGATCCTGTCATTCTCCCGTGGTCTTCGGGGATGAGAGGTCATGCTTTGCCACTTCATAGCATGCTTTTGGTGGGCCATTGGAAGTGGAAGCAATGGCAATGAAAGGACCTGGGTCAAGGCGCGCAAAAGTTTACTCAGTTTACTGTTGCAAGAAGTTACGAGCCATAACAACAGCCATTGAACAGAACTATAGGCAACGACAGGAACCGAGAATCAACAAGATTTTCGAAAAAAGAAACACATCCATTCTGTATTTGAAGAACTTGGTTACGAATCCGGACCCCCCCAAAAAAATTGTTCAACAACTTCCACAAGCCATCGAAACTCAAGAAAGTGTTTTTCCTTCAAAACCGGCAGGCTGGCGCCTTTGACGAACTAAGTGTGGATGCCTCTTATTTGGTTTGCTTGCTTTGGGCCATATCCTTGTCACCCAGAATCAACCATGTGCACGTATGCTTGTTTGTTTGTTCGTTTGTTTGTGTGTTTGTTTGTGGAAAAAACATATGTTTCTTTCTCTTTTGAGCTTCGAACCGTTTCAAGTGTTCAAGCCTTTCATGTATCCCTCGAGTTTAAAAAAAAAAAGCAGCTACAAGTGCAATTCAGTGATTCACTTCACTGCTGTTTTACCTTGTAAAGTCTGAGTGGTGGTTGCAGATATTTTTAATTTTCCCCCCTATTTGGGGAAGATTCCCATTTTGACTAATATTTTTTCAAAGGGGTTGAAACCACCAAGTAGAAGTCCTTTAAAAGCACACAGGTTTTTTTTTGCTTTGATACATCCAAAATATGTCCTGCACCAGTCCTGCACCTTCCTTCCAAAGCTTGGTTCGAAAATCACCACGAGACTTGTGGAAAAACCCAAGGTTTTCAGGAGGCTGTGGAGCCAATATCTATCCAGAGACGAGCACTGAGAGGATGTATGGAGTTTCTTGGGAGCGCCGTTGATGGTTGTTTCCGAAAATAGTGGGTTTTCCCCCCAAATCATCCATTTTAGTAGGGTTTTCCATTATTTTCACCATCCATTTTGGGGGCCCATCCCTATTTTTGGAAACACCCAAATTAAGATTTGATGGACGTCCCATCTGGTTGAATGTTCAGCATTTTGGGGATGGAGAGTCGATACGTATCAGATGAAGAATGGGACTGGAATATTTATATTTACCATAAATTGAAGCCATAAATGTAGATAGATATTCCATACATGGATCATATGGCTACTGGAATAAATGCAATAAATATGTATATATATATATTTTATGAAATATTAGCTGTGTCAACTGGTAAGCAGGATCTTATGCATCAAGAGTAGCTCAAGAAACGCAGAAACTTATATAAATAGAGAGAAACTTGTTCATTAAAAAACATGTTGTTTTTGATGGGATGGGAGTGTCAATCAATTGTTGTCAATAAATGGTTCTCAATGATAGTCAGCCAGTTGGTGGTTGAGCCTTAATTCTCCAAATCATCAATGGTTTTTTGGAGGGGTGTTCTCCTTGAAAATCACCAATTCCAACCGTCATCAGCCCCTAAAACTCCAAAAATCTTCCTAGAATAGGAGTCCTTTCGTAGCCAACTTGGAGGAAGTGAATCTTTAAATCAAGACACACATACTGTAATTGATTACATTCACGCTTATATCATACTCCCCTGTTTCTAAAACACATCATAGATGTTTTTTTCAAATTGGACCATGTGTCTAAAAAAAATCATCACCCTATTTTTGGGTTGTTGTTTTTGTTGGACTTCTTTTCGGGAAACTCGGACCTGGCAGAGTTCGGTCGTTGCTGACGTGATCTGACCGTGAGGTCGTTGCATGCCTCTGCAGCTTCGTGGTCTTGCTGGTGATGTTAGGTACTTTGACCTCAGGTTTGACGCAGCGACACATCATTGATGCTTGCTCGGTGAAGAGAGAGAGAGAGAGGGAAGGTGGATTCCGGCGGGACGGCCGGTGTTTTTTTTCGGTGACTTGGTTGTTTTTGTGGAAGGTACAAGTGATAAATAGATGGATTTTTATTGGAGTGTTATGAAAAGTAGGGTAGAATCCGTTACTATTGGTTTTTGGTTTCTATATTTGGATTTTTTGGTGTCGTCGGTTTAGTTCTTGTAAAAGATTTAAGATCCAAGATATTTCATACTTTTTGAATTGAACATGGAATCATGTTAATATCCCATTCATTGAGATTTCATTGAGTACTTCGGTGGTCACCAGAAAGCGCTGGAAACGCTTTGCTCGCTGTAATTTTAGGATGGAAGTGGGCAACGCCAGATGGCAGCATTGAAGACCTACTTGCCCCTTGGCAGTAGGAGTACGATACCAGCATGTACTGCTTGCACATATGATTTTGATGTATTGTATGCATGTAATGTAACGATGTGATGGATGTAGTTGTCATTTTTGTCATATCTATTATATATCATATTGTCATATCATGAGTTTGAATCTTTGTGAAGTTGACTACCATGCATAAGATGGTAAGGAATGTGCCCCTGTCGTATTGACTTGTATGATGCCGTTACATAATATGAAGGTGTTTTCTCAAACACATATAGTATCTCTGGTATTTGTTGACTTTCCGAATGATGCAAATAGATCGGCAAGAGATCACTGTGTGTTGATACCTCACCATGTTTTGTTGGATTTCCACCACAACCTTCTTCAGATCCAAGGTTTTCAAATGAAAACCACAAATATTACATCCCCTGACTTTGGGTTTTAACCTAGTTTCCATCCAAAACATGTCTGTTTACCCCACCAAACACACATTTTTTCATATCTTCCCCCGGTGTTTTCCTTTTGTGTTTTAGTCGGTTCTTAGCACAACCGACCTTCCCACCCTGCCCCCCGTTTTTGTCGGAAACCTCGAGGCGTCAAAACAGCATCCCCAAGAACTTGACAAAGCGCCTCTGCCGAAGCGCAAAGCATGCCATCAGTGGCGATTTAACCCCCGACTCCGTCCAGCTCTTGACCGCCTCTTGGGTCCACGTTTCGGCTTGGAGAAGGGCGTTCCTTCTTTTTTTTGGGAACATCAAATACAATGTATGTAAGTATGTCTACCATGTAAGTACCCCCAAAAACTTCATGTTTAGGTTTTGTTTTTTTGTAAATCACCTGTTTTTTTTTTTTGTGGCCAAAATCTGTATTTTTCGTGGTTTTGGGGGCTCAAATCTCCATGTTTTTTTGGGGGGTTGTTTAATGTCAATTTTTTGGAGGGGGGAGGTGTAGAGTGTAGATGAGTGAAAGGTGAAAGTTATGTTCTGGGGAAGATATAGATGACAATTGAAGGTTTTGTTGTGTTCAGAGGAGAAAGTTGGAAGGGTTTTTGGTAGGATAGTGACAAATAGATGGGAGGAAGTACGCTATTCGTTGTTATATCTTGTTTTGGTTTGGTTGGTGGTATGTTTTGGGGGAAGTTGTTTGTCGTGCATGTGAATTTGGAATTGTACTTCTGAATCTTTTGCGTTCTGATGCGGAATAGCCTTCACTAAGTAAAAAAGATAAACATAAAAAGGTCAAATGGATGGATGTGCTTTGTGCTTTTCAGGTTCAGATGGTTTCAGACAATTCAAAGTTCTTCGATATGACTAGATGTGCTCCCCCCACCCAGTAACACTGGCAATATAAAGCTTTATTTCGGTATCCCCAAGCCTCCAAGAAATCCCTGGTGTTTTTCCCGAGGGGTGGGTCGACTTGCATTCCCAAGCCGATATGACTTCCCTTCCAACCGCAACTAACCGAAACAAACTGCCCCTGAAAATTCCAAATGGTTGGTTCAGATGATTCATTTCCTAAGAGGGGCAAATGGGCCTATGTTCATGGGTTCCTAAACGGCTGTTAGCTTTAGGGATGTTAATATAAGTTTCAGGTATATACGGTATAGGCGTATACAGTATCAGGCCTCAATTGTATAGTTTCTATACAGAAATTTTGGCTTAAAGATGCTTAAGGTTGGGCCGTGGGCATACCTATCCCAAGAAAAAAAAACGTATGGAAGGGATAGAATGAGCTCAACAAAGCAACCCCCGGTATCCTGGATGTTTAAAGATGTAGGACGTTTTCTTAGGATGGTAAAGGGTTCTTAGATTTCTCGAGTTGTTGTTGTCCAAAAGAAATTATGAGCATACGGAAGCGAACCATTTGGATGATGGTTGAGTTGCATTAAAACTCAAAAAAACATGAAAGATGTGGCATTAAAAGTTCTTGTTTGTCCAATCCCACTTGGAGTGTCATCCCTTACAATCACACTGATTCTTGAGCACTTACGATTGATGGGATCATTATCCAAGTTGACGTGTCATGAATCAACACTAACTCGCGAGCAATATCATTCCCATAGGATCCATGTATGGTATATTTCCCTACATTTACCATAAAATCAACCAAATGTAGGTAAATATACCAGTCCCATGGATGGTATGGGATTCCGGGATACATGTAAAGTTCGTTCAACAATAAAGTATGCAAATCTCATCACGTCTCTTAGCGTTTATCCAAACCTGGTGATTCAAAGTGACCTTTTTGGGATGGTTAAGTGACCCTTTTAAGGAGTTAAGTGGCCTCCAACTAGGGGATAACAAGGTCACTTTGAATCACCTGGAAGTTATAATCTAAAAGCAAAATCATTCCGTGGTTTTAGGACCATTCCTGGCCCTTTTAAGTATCAACATGCTGATTTTGTAAATGTATTTTACATAAAGTATTGCAATAAATCATCCATAACCGACTGTGCATCCAAGACTCATCTCATCATCTCGGAAAGAATCCCTAAGTTGTCCAAAGGAGTCACAGCAAAACACTTGGGAGATATCGTGACCCGCCATCCGAATTTCTGTCCTTTGTAGAGAAAACTGCATAAAAAAAACAATAATGAGGTCATTTCAGAACCGTTGAAAATGCAGATGCACTTTGAGATGTACTCACGTCTCCTGGGCTTTTTTTAGAAAAAAAAAGGCAGAAAGGACTATACAGCGTCATTTATTTGGTTGTTCCGAGGAAGAGACAATTATCATATATATATATGGTGTTTTTTGAAGATTATCTTTTTGAAGTATGACAAAAACAACGCAACTTGCTTCATTTTGACCAGCATATGTTTGAACATGGTGCTGTTTAAGCCACCAAAAGAGGCGTCGAACACAAATGTCGAAAAACTCTCATGAGGCTTCTTTAGCCAACTCGATACTCTTGATGGTTCAGAAATCCGGCGTTCACCAGTTGAGGTTGGTGGTTTATCCCATTAATTACAGGGTTTTATACATCCCAGGTGGTTGTTTGGGATTTCTTCCATCAACAGCAATTTTGGTTGCATGATTGGATGGAAAATCGATTCTTTTAGATGCAGTATCTGGATCCTCTAGATATCTCAAATTTCTGCCAAAATGGGTACTTTTTGTTGGGCGCAAATTTTACACACAAAAGGAAGATAGAGGTATGCTTGGCCTTGGAATAGCTTGGATGTTCCAATAAATCAAACGAATGAAAACCACAAGTTTGGTGAGTCGAACCCGTAGAAAGGACAAGCTAACCAAAAAACAAGTCACCTTAAAGCATTACCCTCCTGGGAACTAACATATCCCATTCCAAGCCAAGCTCAAGTCGGCCACGCAAAGAGAGGAACTGATGCAACTTGCAGAAGATTACTCAGTGGCCAGTAAGGCATTGTCGAGGAGCCTGTGCCACATCAAGGATCACATATCATCACAGGAAGCGGAGATCCGCAGTGGCAAACCTCCGAAATGAGGAGGAAAGCTTTGCGGCATGCACCCAAGCGCAAATGCAGCTATCAGAAGCTGTGGACGCCATCAGAATGAAGGCAGCGCAGATTAACATCCAGGAGGGCATTGCCTGGATGAAGGCATTCGAAAACAAAGTGAGAAAAGCACAAGAGGAGCTACTGAGAAGGGGGCTTGTCGATGATTTTCCTTTTACCAAGGTGGGATATGTTAGTTTCCCAGGAGTTTAACAGCAAAAGCCCCTAAAAAGTTACCATCCAACCCAATAGGAAGCCTTGTCTCGTCGTCTTCCAGTCCCATCCATTTTTCGGGGGGCGATGTCAAGTTCAACTTCGGGGGTGTCTCATGGGAGTGATGGGGTTAAACCTGGGGTAAAACATCCAGTAAAACGAACCATGGATTCACCCTTAAAATGATTTGTTTCAACAACCTTTAGGTTAAGCAAAAAATCACGAAAACAATTCCAACTGTGTAAAAAGCAGCACCGCTGAAATGATATGTTTAGGACAACCGGAAGTTTTTAAACTTCAGGTTTTTTTGCGACTTCTGATGTTGTTTAACCCACATGGTCCCATGGTTTCTTTGTGACTTTTGTTCTTCGAATCCAAAAACACCAGGGTTTTCTTAGTCGTAAATGGTAAGGGCTTTGCCACGAATACCTCAAGGTCGTCATCATGTGTTGGAAGAAACCTTAAACTTCAGAAACAGTGAGTCCCTAGGGATCCAATCACCTTCTGAGAATGATAATGGAAGCTAAATACATTGCTAAGAAGGTGATTATACACCCCCCATCATCATTTGAGAAGGTGATTGGATCCCTAGGGAGTGCAAGTGTCATCATCTAGTTGTACTGCCAGGTTTCTGTCTCGGTTGTGTCTCAATTTGTTTTGGATAGGGCATTTGAACATATTCTATCTATTTGACTACATAGATAAAGTCCATCTTTTCTCCCATCACTAAAATCAGCCATTTCTGTTGTTGGGGATTGGTTCTCCAGCCAAGGTCTTTTACTACATCACCCTTTCTTCAAGGACTTGCTCACCGAAGGAAATCAGTTGGTACGTCGTGTTTGTCACCAGGCGGAGCGTCCGAGCGGGTTTTGGGATCGAGCTTCCTTTGGCCCAGCCAAAGTAGCCAAAAACAAAAGATTCCTATCCCATTCCCACAAGATCCATGGGAGGAACGATGTATTTACTTAATTATATACATGGTTGATGTTTATGTAACACATGTACTGCAGATACAACGTATGTCCTATGGATCTGTGTTGGGTATTGGATAAGGTCTATATTATATAGTTTCTATCAACAGCGGTGCTTGTAGAACTGAAAAATATTCCGTCTATATATGTCTTAATCACCTTTTCGGTATTCCTGAAATTCCCGTGTTCTCAGATCTGAAAAATGGTGTTCCATATTCAGAAGCCGCCACCCAGGGCCCTGGGGATCCCTGAAAAGAATGGTGACATATTGAGGAGATGCATGATTTTAGATGAGCCACCGGAAAGATGGTTAGGTGGTTCCAAAGATTACCCTTGCCCGAAGGGTAAATGATGCAATTATGTGATTTTTGTTCAAGCTGTTGGCAAACAAACACCATTGCTGGTTTTCAATCCGACGTTTTCGATGTTTTGGTGATCTTCCGGGGTGTTTTTTGGCTAAAGTCATCATCATTCAAGAGAATTGCAAACAAGAATGATGGATTCAGCAGCCTTTTCTACAACGTGAAATAATCCACACCCCAGTTTCTTCATTTACAACCCGCCATTTTAGCAGTTGCCCAAAAAATCACTCCATTTATAACTAGTAGTGCAGCGGAACATGAGCCTCACGACAGCGGAATGCAGCTACATTGGATGATTAGATTCAATTTTAGATACAAACCAATGCGGAAAGTTTTGAAATGCGCAGGGAACAACACTTGCTCCAACTTCCATGAGCAAACATATTTTAGGTTTCTCATTTTGTAACCAGGGATTTCATATTAGGTTTCATTTGGGATACCCTCTGGTAAACTAAGATAGCTGGCTGGAATATCCTCATTCTCCATAGGAAATACATCTTCGATCCGGGCTCATTTTCCATTGCTACCGTTGATGGTTCAGAAATCCCAAACAACCACCTGGGATGGTGCTAAAACCTTGTATTTAATGGGATAAACTACCAATGTCAACTGGTGAGCGCTGGATTTCTGAACCATCAACATTATCTTAGGGTTCTGGAGTTCTACCATCTCCGTAACCGGCCAGGCCATGGGCATCCTTCTTCTGACCAACGGCGATGTAGTCTTTGAAGTGGAAGAGGAACCTTCAGAACCCAAGTTGCGTCTTGGTTGAATCCTAAGGATCCATTTGACAACAACGTGGGCCCCGGATCCAGTTATACATTGCATTATATATAACCCTTATAAATTGCCTAGGTGGCGGTTTTAAGCCAAGAGGAACCGTCCAACCATAGATTTATGATGTTTTTAGTGTCTTGGTTTTCCTAAGGATCCATCTACAACAACCATCAATTTTGAGAAAACCCATGTCAAGGTGCCGTGGTTCAGATGCCATTTTGTTTGTATAGATGTATTATTCCCTAAGGATCCCAATTACAACAAGGGATCCAGCCATAAATTGGGCTATAACTTACAACCCTTTTAAATGGCCGAAAATCAATGGGTTTTCCTGGGGTGAAAAACACCCTACTTATAGGGAATTTATAGCGACCAAACCACCACACACTTCGGTCGCCGAGACCGTGCACGGCACCCACAACGGGTGAAGTGTGTCCGACTGTAAGGTAATCCGGTAGCCCCATTTTTTGGCCGAAAGATTCAAGGATTTATAACTGGATTCAAGAAAGACTCATAATTTTCACATGGGTTGGTTCAACCACCAACCAGTCAAGGATCTACAATCAATTGCCCAGAAGTTCCATCAATCAATTTTGAGGTTGCTAGAGTCCTCCAGTGGCGGGAAACATTGAAGCCATTTGAAAGTCGTATTCTTCCCTAAGGGGTTTAGGAATTGTCCTAAGAAATTTAACATACCCCCAAATAGCCATATTTTCATATGAAGATATATCTTCCAAACCATCATTTTTGAGAATTGTTGTGTTAAATTTCTGGGGTGTATGTCCTAAGAATCCCGGATTTCCCTGATCCAATCGTATTCTGGGCATGGGATTGGGAAGGAAATGCGGGGAAATGGAACAAAATGAACTCGAAGGTCAAGAAAAGATCGCGACAAACAGTCAGTTTAATGGTATATATTATATAAGATATATAGGTCTCTCATTTTAGTTGTTGCTTTGTTCTAGTTTGTGTTTGTTTGATTGCAACAAAAACACAAGAAACATCAATCAGGGTGTTTTTTCAAAAAATTCCAGGGATTTTTTGCGGATGTCTCGATGTATGGGTGAAGGCTTTTTGGGGTTTCAGAATTTCATAGGCTGGAAAGAGATGATCAAATGGACGGGCATGTAAACAAAGCCGACAAGAATACTTACTTGAGATTCTTCCCCTAGGGATCCAATCACCTTCTGAGAATGGTAGTGGAACCTAAATACCTTGCTGAATCTGGATGGTGGTTTCAAATATTTTTGGAATTTTCACCCCTACTTGGGGAGATGATGCAATTTGACGAGCATATTTTTTTCGAAAGGGGTTGAAACCACTAACTAGTTGAGATTCTTCTACATATTCCAAAAAATTGCTGTCCTGGTCGATTTGATTCATGTCCAAACATGGAACCCTCAATGAATCTGTCAATGTTTTTTTTATTACAATGAGTTTTATAGTTTCAGAGAGCGTTCAAATCTTACATTTCTTTGGTAAAAAGAATAGTTTCCGGTTATGTTTCTTCCCCAAGCGTTTTTACAGGAAAGATGGCAGCCCGCAAAAATTGCGGGAAATGATGTGAACGAAACTGATTCGAAAACTTGCCCCACCAAAGATGGTGTTGAGATTTTGGGGATTCCTGGACCCCTAAAATGACAAAACCCGATGCAATGAAAAGAAAACTGATTGTTCAGGGGATTATACTACCCATTTATGTGGGAACTATGGCAAGCCATGAAATAAGGATCCATTTTTTAAACAAGTATCAATAGTTGCAAGTAAGTTTCAGATGTTTTTTTCTGGTTGGCTCTTTGTTTGGGTGAAGGTGATACGTGAAAACGCAGTTTAAGAGATAGACAAGTTCAATTTGGCAATTATAGGACTATAGATCGATATCATTAATATCTGACAAGTTCAAAGATAAAGCTGATATGTAAATAAATCTGACACCTTTCAATTTGATAGCAACAAAATGATGTCACCAACATTTTGACTAGTGTAAAGAGTAGATATCATGGTTGTTTTAATTCCAAGGCCAAAAAATCCGCAAATTGCCATACAACAATTACCTTAGACATCATGTGTGGATCATAATTCCGAGCCCATGATCCAAACATTCTTTGAGCCATTGATTTGTTTATTGGATCTACCACCCAGGATGCTGGTACCAGCATGACATTTTTTTTTGCCACCGGGGCATCTTGGGGAGTTGGAATCCAACTGGCGGGACCCCAAGGTATTTGGTGGCATCGGGCAGCCTAGACTACACCGACTCATACGGAGAGGCGTTTCGGGGGGCCCGACCCGAAGTTTCCCCCCACCTGGTGGCCACCGTGAAAACAAGGATGGCTACAAGCCCAGGGAACGGTTCGGAAACATATCCCACCAAACTCACGGGTTGAAACGCCTGGAAAATCATCGACTCAAGTTATACCGGAAGGCTTCCGGGATATGGCACAGTTCCCACAAACGACTTAGTAGTAAGTCCTTATTTGGGCTGTTGCGAAAATTGATGAGCATTTTGGATGACCATGAAATCCCCGAACCTAAATGACGAGCAGTTCGGGTCGCAAGAATTCGTGGGGGTTGAGCATCGACAAGTTATTAAGGGACCAGTTCCTGTTTGGGTGGCATAGGGTGGGTACCTTTAGATTTTCCATGATGGAAGGTGGGCCGATGGTAAACGAAGACAAGAAATGAGAGAAGATCTTCCTTGACTGAGACTGCTTGATTCATGTTGATCCAAATGAAGCACTGTTTGAATTGGAAGGCTAGAACTAGCAAGGATGCACCTCGAAGACTGGGGTTTTGTGGGATTTATATACTTGGGATTTATGGGATGAAATTAGCATATCAACCCTGCAAATGGCTGGGACTGGAAGATGATGCATTTCCACTTCTAAAATGGTCCTCTTTTCAAGGGACGTGTTAATTTTCGGGGGTATGCCCCCCAGCATTCTCGGAGAAACTATCAGATGGCTAGCTAGAAATCCACCATGTTTCAAAAAAAAAGAGATCACCATCTTCATTCATGGTTGTTATTCCTGTCAGTCATGTCAGCTTTTCTGGGGAAAAAAGATTTCCAGGCGTTCAACGCCATGCCACAAGGATTTAAGGTCAACGATTCTGGCCGTTTAAGTTTAGTGACGTCGGGATTTTTTGTGGCAGAAGATTCAACAAGCGATCAAACTTGAATGTGTTTCTTGCCGGGGTGACTTGAAACTTTACATTATCCTTTCTATCGTAGCACATCACTAAGTATAAGTATGTATAAGTATTATAATAATTTGGCTTATATTTCTAAAGGATTTTTGTTCAATCCCTTGACAAAATTTTCCCCCCGCGAAGAACAGTGAGGCTGCAACATTGCAACATCACCAAAAGCTGCGCCTGCCACGAAAAGTGGAATGTGAGTAATGTGATGTGAGATGTGAGTGATGTGTGGTCTACGCTGAGCTACTCTACTCTGAGCTACTCTACTCTGAGCTACTCTTCTCTGATCTACTCTACTCTGAACTACTTTACATCTCCGTAATTCGGATCTTTGGCAACCAAACTTCCTTTGACAAAAGAAAACTTCATTTGTCATGTCCTTCAAGGACTGACCGTTTTTGATCAGTTTTAAGTTTTAAATATCAAGATTGGTCACGTGAATCGAAATGAACATCCACGTTTTTTTAGCCCCCTGTCAGTTCAAAGGTCCAGCTGGAAAGTGTCACGCGCACGTGTTTCTTCGCCATGTCCCGTGAAGTCGTAGTGACCAACTTAGAAGGTGATGTCATCACCCACAAGGTTGACATGGTCACCACTTGTGGTGAGTTCAAGGCGATGCTCCTTCAGCACAAAACCAAAGATCCAATTGAGCGCAAAACCCTCAGAGTTGAACTGCTTCAAGACTGTTCAGTCATGAAGATGGATGATGCTCAGGAGCTGGGGAAAACAAGATTGTTAGAGGCTGAAGCAGTAGCAACAGTCATCTACAAAAGAAACGAAGTGGAAGCTGCAACCAAAGCTGATGTGCAGACACAGGGGCTTTATCACTTGAACATCCCTCCTGAATTGAAAACAATTTCCAGGTTTGCTTTCGGTAGCTGCACAAACCTAGTTTCAGTCACCCTCACGCAGTCCGTGACGCACATTGATAGCTATGCCTTTTTTTGCTGCTTTTCTTTGGAGAGAATCTCTTTGGGTGACTCTGTGACGCACATTGGGGACAATGCATTTTGCAACTGCACCTCTCTTGTGAGCATCACTCTTGGTGACTCTGTGACGCAGATTGGAAACAATGCCTTTCAAAACTGTTCCCGTCTTGCGAGCATCACTTTGGGTGACACTGTGACGCACGTTGGGGACAACGCCTTTCGAAACTGCTCCCGTCTTGCGAGCATCACCTTTAGTGAGTCTGTGACGGTTATTGGGAAGCAAACTTTTGAAGGCTGCACCTCGCTTGTGAGTATCACTTTTGGTGACTCCGTGACGCACATTGGGGACAATGCCTTTCAAAACTGTTCCCGTCTTGCGAGCATCACTCTGGGTGACACTGTGACGCACATTGGGGACAACGCCTTTCGAAACTGCGCCCGTCTTGCGAACATCGTTGTGGGTGACACTGTGACGCACATTGGGGACAACGCCTTTCGAAACTGCACCTCTTTGAAGAGCATTTCCTTTAGCGAGTTTGTGACTCACATTGGAAACTATTCTTTTTATGGATGCACCTCTCTTGCCAGCATCACCTTCAGTGAGTCTGTGACCCACATTGGGCAAAATGCCTTTGAACGCTGCACCTCTCTGGAGAGCATCACCTTGGGTGAGTCCGTGACTCACATTGGAGACTGTAGCTTTCAAGGCTGCACCTCTCTAGCGAGGATCACCTTGGGTGAGTCTGTGACTCGCATTGGGAGATATGCCTTTGAAGGCTGTACCTCTCTGGCCAGCATCACAATTCCAGAGACATTGGGGCACACTTTAAAGAGAGGATTAAGGGGCGTTTCTTTAGCAATCATCACCATTCCTGCAAGCTAAATCCGTGACGCACTGATTTTGCAGAGTGGACCTACCTAGTAGAGCACAGGGATCATTCATCTACTCAGTTTTGGGGGGAGATTACATGCTGCAAAAACTTATGGTAAAATGTGATCTATTTCACCTTATATTTCATGACCCCTGGAGCATCACCTTGTGATCCTTGCCGCTGGGTGACACACCAAGCGGCACTGGGAGAAACCAAGTCAAGGACCTTGTACAGTAGGGTTTGCAGGGTGTTTCCCTGGAAGGTGGCGTTTTAGAAGGCACACCGACATGTACAGCAGACTTCTCAAAAAGGAGCAAATGATTAAAATCAGGTGACACCATCCCCACATTTCTAGATGGTGGTAATTCAAATATGTGTTATTTTCACCCCGAAATTTGGGGAAGATTCCCATTTTGACTCATATTTTTGAGATGGGTTGAAACTAGAAATCACCAACCAGCAACATTTTGATACTCACCTTTTGTGCAGGTCGAGAAGGTTGTGGATAAATGTTGGATTGCTGAGCCTGTGCTGTGGACCAAGTGGAAACACCGTGGTCTCTTGGGCTGTAAATCCAGGAGGAGTTTTTTTTAAACGCGGTCAAATTAAATTGGATCATTCATTCATTCATCATCCCGAAGAATCAGGGTAGATATCATACCACTTTTTTTTAGGAGATACATCTTCCTAAATGATTGTCTGGTTGGTGCTTTCAAATATTTTTTATTTTCACCCCGAAATTTGGGGGGAATGATCCCCATTTTGGCGAGCATATTTTTCAGATGGGTTGGTTCAACCACCAACCAGTACATGATTGTGTTTCTATTGTCATGTTAGGTTTTT
This sequence comes from Breviolum minutum Mf 1.05b.01, assembly GCA_000507305.1. Taxonomy (NCBI): domain Eukaryota; class Dinophyceae; order Suessiales; family Symbiodiniaceae; genus Breviolum; species Breviolum minutum. Next base: position 27,626 of record DF243266.1, on the reverse strand, counting down.
AGGGTGGATTAGTCATGCATGAATCTCATGTTCATTCCCTCCAAGGGATCCGAAATAACCTATTTGACCTGGAAAATCACCGGCTCAAAAGCGCCGGTTCCAATGGTAGGGGAATATGTGATCGTTCCCAGGAGGGTAAATTTTCTGAACAGGCAAAACACAACAATGAGTTCGGTTTGTGAAACTTGGCATTGTTTGGTTCTGGTCTAGGAACAACGGATTCATCTTCAAAACCATTTTTGTCATTGACTTACTTGAGCAATGGCTTAAGGGCTTAAACTTTTTGGGGATTACATTTTTAGTAGGGAAAATAAGCCGTTCAAACGGCTTTATTTCAGGGTTGCATTCGCTAAGTGAGTTGATAACTACTGCAGCAGTTTTTTTACAAATCTTTATTAAACCTTCCGGATTTGTTTGTCCACCCTAAGAATCAGCAGGGGCACTCCAATGGAGGGGTGAATGAACCTGTATAGCAGGGGTGTATTGGTCCTCAAAATTTTGAAGGGGGTCAGGATTCTTAGGGCATGTTGTTGTGTTGATCTTTTTCTACCAATTCCCAGATGATCCATGTATGGTATATTGATACCTATACATTGACCATAAGAATCACCCATTCATGCAAGTATAAATATACCATTCCCATGGATCCGTAATGGGATTTGAGATGGAAGATTCACCTGGAAAAAATCGACGACGACGACTAGATCCGCCTTCGCTCCAAACGAAGAGTCGCCGTCGAATATAGGAACTCTGGTGGCCAGCAGCGACGTCAAGATGGCGATGCTGGATGCGACGAGCTTCCAGGATCCTTTTTTCGGAGAGGGATACAGAAATCCAGGGGATGACCTGGGATGTAGGCTTACCCTAAAACTAACATACGGAAGGGATGTCCTGCTGGTACCCTGGTAACTAGATTATTTCACCCCAATATAAGTAGGTTGGATAAAAGTCCCCTACATAGGTGATAACTAACCCAACTTTAAGGATCGTTACTAACTTCCATGGACATCCTAGTAGCACCTGAAAAAATAAGCAAATTTTGCCCCGAAAAGAAAAATTCATCAATTGTTAGTTTCAGGGATGGTATTAAAAACCAGTGGAAAATAATGAGAAACAACTACCAACCTCAAGTGGTTCGCCGGATTTCTGAAGCAGCAATAGTATTTCTTCCCTCATTTTTTTGTCGACGTTTTTTCATCGGTAAACACAGGGATACACAGGGATACACACATAAAGATATATGTTTTTCATATTTTTGGCATGAAATTCGTGAGATGGTACAAGTATATGTTCAAATGGATGGGAAATTTATATGTTTTGATGGAAGACATGGGAACATTTTGAAGATGCATTTCTATGCATTTCTTGGTAGGTAATGATTCATGATTATTTTTTGGTTGACGTATCACCATACGGTTGATATACAATGAATTTGAGCAGACTAGAACGAACTTCCCCACTTGCTGGACAAAGTAACTATTCTCCCCATAAGGGAATGAACACAGGAGCTGAAGATCACGTGATTATCAATACTTAGAGGTTCAGGATACTTAGTAAGTGGATAGTAACCAGCGTTATAACCTCTACAAGTGGGTTATATGTCCCCTAACTAGGGTTATAAACCTACATATAACCGGTTCCTAAGTATCCTGAACCTCTAAGTAGATTACCGTACTAGGAACTTAGTAGTCTTGGATTTGTTGAAAATGGATCTTTCCACTATCCTTTGTACCATGAGGTTTCCCATGAAATCTCCATTGTGTGAATATATCGTTTACTTTTTTGCCAATCATCTTAAGCACATCTATACGTACATACCATCCATGTATATGGTATATTCACCTACATTTAGTTGATTTTTTAATGGTAAATGTAGGTAAATATAACATACATGGATCCTATGGGATTCAAAAATCCATGGGGTTTTCCATGGAAGATCGGAACCTTCCCATGGAGGTTTTTCGGAGAAAAGTTTTCCTCCCAGGAAGCCGTAACTGGTAAGTGGAAGATTAAGAAGCTAGGTGGTGGCAACTCAAAGATGTTGTATTTTCATCCCTGTTTGGGGAAGATGAACCCATTTTGACGAGCATATTTTTCAGATGGGTTGGTTCAACCACCAACCAGTTTTACTTTCATCCCGTAATTTGGGGAAATGATCCAAATTGAAGGTTACATATATTTTTCACATGGGGGTTGAAACCACCAACTAGTAACGGAATTCCCTCCCCAAACAAAATAATAAGCCTAGTCTTCAACAGTTGAAGATTTGACTGCAGAAGAACCATGGACTTGAACGACTTGAACCTTTGGAAAATGTGCGATAACTCATGACACAGGAGCTTTGCAGACAAGCCATTTCGAGGAAGAATCCGGTGCCTGGGCTGAAGCTCAACATCTTTTGACAACGCCGATTCCGTGCACACTGCCGATAGTGAGCACCCGGTAAAATTGGACGAATGGAATACCAAACATGATGCTTTGGAAAAATGCACATTTTTCCTCTCAAGTACCCTCCCTGAAACTAACATCTCGCACATGAAAATGGATGGTTGGAATACGATCGTTTCCTTTTGGGATGACCTATTTTCAGGTGCGAACTGTTAGTTTCAGGGAGTGTATGGCTATGTTGGGGTGCAGTTTTGTCAACTTTCAGGGGTGTAGGCCTCCAAAATGTTGCATCAAAGGTCAGGGCGTTTTGTCAATCTCTGGATCGTCCATCCGTCCGTCCGTCCATCCGAATCCGCCTGGAAGATGTGGGAAGATTGGGAAATTTCCGTGTCCAAACGACCTTGGGATATGCTGTGATACTTTGGGAATTTGTGAACCATCAACAGTAGTACTACCATAGGATCCATGGTTGCCTGGTATATTTACCTACATGAAAACCATAAAAACCAACTAAATGTATATAGGTGAATATACCATACACGGATCCTTGGATCCTATGGGTACTTACATTTATCAAGACATGTGAAGAGAAGAGCATCCCAAAAGCATACCCCACAGGATCCATGGGACTGGGATATTTACCTACATGAACACTATAAAAATCAACCATTCATGTAGGTAGATACACCAGTCCCATGGATCCTATGGGGTAGGGGAACCAAAACGGGACAAGCTAAAAAAAGGGTGGGTCCCGGATCCAATTACAAATGAAGTTATAAGTTACCCCTTTCAAAATGTCATTATAAATGGGTAAACTGGGGTGGAAAAAAACCCTATGTATGGAAGTTAAAAAAAAACATTTATCACTCGTTATTTTGGGGCCCACCGGCTGTATAAACAACTTATTTGGTGAAGGATTGACAGATCTGGAGTGATAGAATTTGTCGGAAAATCGTTGCTACGAAGGTGGTTAGAAAATATTGATAACATGTGCATTTTTTTGCTTTTTTGGGAGTTCAGCTGGTTCATACTGTACTGAAATTTAATCAATCAACTGAACTGGTCAGAAAAGATTCTACTTGTACCATTTGATGAACTCGTATTTTTCTTTGAGAAAATCTGTCTTGTTTGAAGATTCTGTAATAATCAAGACTCTGCATCCATTTTGATCGTGGAGCAAACAAAAAACCTCCATGACTGAGGCTTGTTTGCCGATCATTGCCTATGCCCTGGAGTCTTTTGATGGATATTTTGGTGGAGGGGGGATGCTATGATTGATCATTTCCTTGAATTCAACGGGAAGCTGAATACAGCTCGGAGAAGCCCAAGAATCACATGGGTATACAGTGAAACATACGAAACTGTTGTTTCAAATCAGATAGTATAGTACAGTAGATATATCTGGGCAATTTATAACGACTTAGGAAAAGAAACAAAAGATTGCTTCGAAATTCTTCATAAATCGACGAAAAGGGGCATATCGAAGAAGCAGCAATATCGATATATCTTTTGGATGCATTTCGTTCGCTGGATGCTGGAGGATACGTTGAATTTGGTTTCACATGATGTATAGTTTCTCACTTTTTGCGTTTTGAGCTGACTCGGTCTACCCGCCACCAGTGCAAGGGGGATTCGAGTTTTGGACATTTGGATTGGTCCGAAGGGTGGAGCGGCAATTTATAACGACCTCAGCCGAGGTCACCCCAAATTGTTGGTTTAGTAAGGGAATCCTACCGTAGCCATTTTGGCTCAAGCAGTCAGCCTCAAAGCTTTCCATGATGCAGCCAATCATGATAAATGTGGTTAACAACTTCAACGTCTGCATGGCAGGCCACGGCGTGGTGGTCCCGCCTCCGAAAAGGCCCAATATGCCGTGCTTGCACCAAGCCCATCGCATTCGGGAGTCATAGACATAGAAGAAGCTGAGCAGAAGGCAAGTGAGTTTCCGGATGATGCTTGGAGAATTGCACAAAAAGTTGAGAAGCAGACGAAGCGGCAGAAGATCTGTCATGAGAAGAGCATCCATCCTCCACAGACTGAAGTGGATGACAGTAGCCGCCCAATCAGCTCCAGCCGTCCAAGCAGCTCTAGCAGGCCAAAAAGCTCAAGCATGGAGCTTCGTCAGATGGAAAACGCCCATCCATGGTCAAGGTCTCGAAAAAACCGACGGCACCGCCGGAAAAGCCAAGACCAGTGCCAGTACTTCGACCAACGCCAAAGGTGATGACATCCCAGTTGCGGTACTGCAATTGGTGCGGACACAAGAAGTACGTTGCCAAGGGTGTGTGCAAGTTTTGCGGTCCGTCAGGGTGGTGGTGAGCTTCACATCGTATGGCCAGATGGGAGCAAATTTTGGCACAGCGATTGCTTGCCCACCTGAGCAATTATCATACACCTGAGGAATCACCATTGATAGTATCGCGGATGTTCAAGCTAAAGAGGCAGTCACAGTTGATAATGCAGCAATTTACCAGCAAATCCTTCATGAATACACGCAACATGAGGAGAAACGACAGCTGCATCAACAGGTGGTCAAGTGTCAATCACGAATCATCCTCAAGGTTTTTCAATTCAAAAATAGTCCAAATTTATGTGATTTTCAAAGCGAAAACCAAGAACCACAAAACCCGGTTCATGAAAATGGAGTGGATCTTTCTCTCCAGGTTGATGATTCCTACTTCATGCACCTTGTTTGTGTTTGGGCCCAGCCATTACGATGGGAAGTCAATGGTACGGGGGAGACATCGTTTCTTGAACTTTTCCTACAATTGTCTTTCGAAACGTGTACCCTTGCACCTAGCAATGGTATCGTTCCCCCCTATTATCATTTGTATGATCAGCGCCCAACGGTTGATTCGGCAGGATTCCTTCTAAGCCACAATTACCTTAACTTTGGTAAGGCTATCAGGTGGATAGAAAAGAAGTTTGATATAGAGTTCTTTCCACCGGACCGTCGTACTCACACAAATGCGTTGCGATGTTTTGGTTGCAGAGGGGCTATGTGGGGCATCAGACGGTCTGTTGCCTTGAGCTTTCGTGAGCAAATAAATAATTCTCTCAGATCCATGAAATTGTATAGATCTAAGAGCCTGGAAATTGCATTCAAAGATCCTACACCTAACAGATACTTCCAGAAGTCTGAAGCCCATTTAGCATTTGTGTCCCCGGAAATTGCACATAAGCAAAGTCTGAAACGTGGTGTTTTACGTAAGTAGCCGTGTGACAGAGTGCTTTAATTTGCAATTCCTCGACCACAGAGTCGATAGTTTTTTGAAAGCATCCCCTGGATGCCGTGGCCACGCCACATCGGTGACTACAAGGTCACTCGGCGAATTAGTTGGATTTGGTTTGTGTCATCAGGACACCAAGGTTGCCAGGTGGTCACAGCTTCCCCAACACGGGGAACAGACCGACAGTCCGTAAGGGAATCCTACCCAAAATACTTTCAATTCTGGTTAAAAATTTTAAAACAAATTGCCCAGATATATAGTACTTAAGTTTTTTTTATCATAAATTACAAACTCTTGATGTCGAAAAACAAACATTCCGTGGACAAATCGTGCGGTGATTTTTTTTTGAAAACGAACAAAAATGGGTGTCATCCATGCCCTTGTGAGTTGGCAAAGCTGTGAATAGTTTATGGATCCCATGGGACTGGTTCGTTTCCGTACATGAATGGTTCATTTTATTTCATTTTTATGGAACATGTAGGTAAATATACCAGTCCCATGGATTGTAGAGTACTTGGAGGATCATCCCATTTAGGATCGGGTTGTGGGACCCCTTCCAAATGGCCTTTTTATGGCTTATAATTGGGGGTTACTTCCTAAGTGGGATGATCCTCCAAGTAATTTGTGCATTTTTGGGCCGCTGTTTTTGAATCACGAGTCTTATTTTTGAAAGTCAACAGTTGATTCTTTTCTGTCTCCTTGGAGGATCTCTGTCTTGTAGTAGTAGTAGTAGTAGTAGTAGTAGTAGTGGTAGTAGTGGTAGTAGGAGTAGTAGTAGTAGTGGTATTATGTGTTCCGGGATGTTTCAGGGGGAACATGTTCTGTCATTGTGCAACATGTTTCCTTCGTTTTGCCACATACCAACCTGGTAGTTCCTTACAATTTTTTGGTGTTAACTTTCATTTTTTCCCCAACTCAAAAAATCAGGGTGCTGTTTCTTTGGCTACTGGTCCTGGTCCTTTTTTTGTTTTTTTTCTAACGAATTATATAAATGAAAAAAACATCACAAAACTAGGGTCACGAAAAACAGTACCTGGATTGAGCTACCAAAAACAATCTGAAATTTACTTCCTATTGCCCTAGGCGTCCAGTCATACCTCCTGAGCTTTGGTGTTTGATCGGTATGTTTTGAGGGTCGAAAAAACATCCTCCCAAGGTGTTTGGAAGCCTAGGGTTAAATGGTTGTTAACAAAAAAGGTATCCTTAGATCGTTACTTCATGGTTTGCTACAATTCCCACATAAAGAGGTATACCCTCCAGGAACCGATCACAGGTCTCCCGGATCCCGGAAATGGCAGTTTTGAGTCGATGAAAATTCCTTCCGGCTGAACACCCCGTGCAAGGTGGGAAATTATATCGACCTCACACGACCGATTTCCCGAAAAGTCGTGGTGAAAAGTAAGGGAATCTCCCCCCAAAATCCTCAAAAAAAACATAAGTTTAGGAATCAAACAAAATAATTTGCCCAGATGATGATGTTTCATCATGACATCTAAGATGCACTGTACCTCCTTTTTGCCATCGGATCCATGGGACGACCGGTATATTTAACCTACATGAAAACCATGACATCTTAGCCATCCATGTACGCAAATTTACGCCATACCATCCATGTATGGAATATTTACCTACATTTGGTTGATTTTTAAGGTAAATGTAGGTAAATATACATACCATACATGGATGGTATGGGTACCAGTCCCATGAATCCTTATGCATATATAAAAAATGGTGGTTGTCCCTATTGTCAGATTCGTTTTTAGTGTGTGTTTTCCAGTGTGTAATCCCCCCCGTGAAAAAAACAAAACACGCCTGTCGCTCGACATGTCTTTCCAAATTCTGAGGTTCGTGAAGGAGTTGAATCAAAGGAGTTTTCCCACCGACTTACCTGAAGACTCGTAGGTAGTTCGGGTGTATCCGAGAATCCCCGCCATAAGGTATGCCAACTAACCCCATATGATCCATGTATGTACCATAAATTCAAGCCAAATCTACGTACATATTCCATTTCTGTGGAGCATTTGGGAACCAAATAGGACCTTAATTTTTCAAAAGCAAAGATATAGATATAGAAACCATGGGCTCCAAGTGGATGGTACTTAGGTGTTTGGGATCAAGGTTGATTTTGGAGTTATGAACGAGGCTTATGGAAAAATCTGCAAAAAAAGGAAGCGATCTTCACGGAGCTTCCAAATGCTCATCAAAACAACCCCATAGGATCCATGTATGAAAAATTTACCTACATTACATGTTCCATAAAAAATCAACCAGATGTAGGTAAATATGGTATGGGTTATATGGCATTGTGATAGCCTGGGATACACCCATGTCGTTTTTTTTGTGTGAAGGGGAGCGCTTCCCTGGAAAAGATCGACAACCTTCTCGTCTCGATCTTTTTCTTTTTGTCAGGGAATCTTCGCGGAAGTTTTCCATGTGTATTTCGGAGTTTTTGTTTATTTTGCACTTCTGTTCCTACTGGAATCCACGGCGGAAGACCCATGCCATCTTGCCCCCAAAAAAGTATGTAAAAAAGACATTTCGAAATGTATGACAAACTGACAACATACCATCGTCAGGAATTGAAGTGCCGTGCTGCAGTCTATTGGCAAACATGGCCAAGCCATTCGTCCCTTTTTAGATCGGCAGCATTCGCATGGCTTGCATTTGCAAAATCTCGAAAGTGACCAAGTGGGACTTTTTGCTAATTAAGACCACAGAAATCATCCTCATGATTTAACAACGTTTATTTTTTTCTATGGAGTTGGTTTTCATTCAGTTATTATGATCTAGGTGGTGGTTTCAAATATTTGTTATCTTCATCCCGACTTGGGGAAATGATTTCCAATTTGACGAGCATATTTTTCAACAGGGTTGGTTCAACCACCAACTAGTTATGATTGTTGTGGATTTCATGTCTTTTTTTTGTTACACTTATATAATGAATTTCGCTGTACAGAATGGTGTTCCAGACATCAAAGGCCTGGCTTTCCCAGCTGGCGCCAAGCGCGTTCGAGTCGGAAAATAGGCCTTGAAACTGATGGTTTAAAGTGGGGGGTCACATGTAAGGATTGTGGGCAACAATAGCACAAAAGGATAGCCTTTGAAATATAGTTCATTCCCCTAAAAAAGAAAAATACATGTTGCAGTATCAGCCATGTAAACACATGTTTATACAGACAACAACCAATCTTATCCCCACAAAATGTTTGTTTCAAGCCTGTTGAAAACGCCGTTTCTCTTGAGGAATCAGTTACTGGCTCCCTCACAAAGAGGCCAGTGTTTCAATAGAGCCAAACTCGCTTCCCTCGGACCGTTTGATCATCTACTTAGAGGTTCAGGATACTTAGTAAGTGCATAGTATCCATGGATTATAACCTCTACAAAGAGGGCTATATGTCCCCTAACTAGGGTTATAAGCCTACATATAACCAGTTACTAAGTATCCTGAACCTCTAAGTATGATCCGAATCTGAGCATGGCTCCGTGCAAAAAGTTTGAGGTTTGGGTCCAACGGTGGCGAGGATCTTCATTCACGTATACTACTGCAGGTACTTGGAGGATCATCCCAGTTAGGAAGTAGTTAGTAACCACCGTGTAAAAGCATGTAAAAGCCATTTAGCCATTTAGCCCATTTGAAAAGGGGCAACCCTACTTAGGGGACGTATTAACTATGGTTATTAACCACCTACTAAATGGGATGATCCTCCAAGTAGTGTCTTCAAAGGGGCCATTGAGCTTTCATACCGGCAATCTGGCACCCATTTGATGAAGCCTTCTTCTTAAATGGGCGGTTCAACCACCTCCTCAAATATGCAGTTGAAAAACAATTGCAACAAAGGAGAGATTGATTTCCAAGTAAACTCGACCTAATGGAACCTCACAGTTTGGTGTTTGTTTTATCCCTGGTGGTTTATGGTGCTTTCATAGCATAATCACCTCTGAAGAAACACGAGGAAAACAACTTTTGAACGACATTATATACACAAATCCTCCCATGCGATCCATGTATACTATATTTACTTAGATTTGCTTCCCATACAAATCAGCCAAATGTAGGTCAATATACCATACCCTTGGCATCCAGTCATATTCTCAGCTGATGATTGGGTTGCCGAATCACCTCCGAAACGCATGGCATTTATAGGTTCCATGAAACCATTCTCAGAAGTTGATTGGATCCCTAGGGATTCGTGGATCCTATGGGAATTTTGAAAGCTACCCCCAACAATTATGACACTTACTTGGCCATTGGCTTAACGGCTTAAACTTTTTTGGATTATACATATTGAGTAGGGAAAATAAAGTTCAAACTTTTATTTCAGGGTTGCATTTACTAAGTGAGATGATGACAGGCGCCGTTTTTTAATTTTCCACGGCGAAAGAATTAGATCCAGCCGTTCGCGGGCGGTAAAAGGGGGTGGTTTCCCTCGTAGACTTTTCGTGTTGGTGAAATATGATAGCCACTTCGAATCCGAAAATTCCAAGGAACCTTTGGAATATGTTAACTCAAGATATCCCAAAAAATATGAAGCCTAAGGATCATTTGACCCTCCAATGGAAGGGTTTGAACCTGCATAATTAGTAAGGGTCGGCGTCCTCAAACTAGCCAGTTTTGAGGGGTCAGGATTCTTAGGGAAGATTGATTTCCGTCATAAACAGCTAAAAAATCCTCTAGCATCCGTAACAGCTAGTTTGCCCCTGAAAATGGAGGGTTGGAAGACTTGCGCCATCCTTCCTTGTTGGGGCCTGGAGGCAACTAACCTGGTAGGTGCTATGGTGGTAGTTTCAGGGGAGGCTAAGGGTCTAAGGTTGGAGGTTTTCATTGGTGACTTGATCAAGCCGCCTAGCCCATCGTATCCATGGGACGAACGGTATATTTACCTACTTTTACCATAAAAACCAGCTAAATGTAAGGTAAATATCCCAAGTCCCATGGATCCTCTATAGGTATTAGATATATATATATATCTAGATATGCACCATACATGGATCCTATGGGTAGGGTCCCCAACTGAGCTCACACCTGACACCCCACTCAGCTGTCACCGCTGTCGTAGGGAATGCCCTGTTCGAGTGCGAGCACCATTGGAAGAGGCCACAGGCGAGTCCCGCAATCCAGCGGCGCAGTGAAGCTATTTGGAGGGTCGATCAACTCCCGTTGTTTTCCTATCCCATACCATCCATGTAAATCCATGTAACATGTACGGTATATTTACATACATGTACCTTAAAAATCCACCAAATGTTTCATACATGGATGCTATAGGTATGGTAGGGATGGTCAAAACATCATCACCTGTAAGGACCTGTTGTCCGAGCACCTCTTGGATTACCAGGTACTCACCCCTCAGAAAGAACGAAGATATATGACAAGAAAAGATACAGCCAGGTACCTAGGTGGTGGCTGTTTCAAATATTTTTTATTTTCACCCCGAAATTTGGGGAAGATGAACCCATTTTGGCGAGCATATTTTTCAAAGGGGTTGAAACCACCAACCAGGTACTGTTAATGGTTCAGAGTCATCCCATTCCCAACCACCGGGAATGGATGGATGGTGCTTACTACAACCCGGTCGTAATGGTTCAAAGATACCTTCTCCTCAACTGGTGAGTTTACCGGACTTTTGAGGCATCAAGGGCCGTAGGGATGGACATCAACCTTGTAGGGGTTTATATACCATGAGCCCCCAAAACCATGAAGAATGAAGGTTTTGGCTACCTAAAACCAGGTTATTTACCATAAACAACCTCCAAAAATGTAGGTTTTGGGGGCCCATGGTAAGCATTGATAGTTGTTAGGATTCCTTGATTGAAGGTGGGATGACCAATATATGGAGTTTAGACCCTGGCACATTTGGAGTTTTCGGAGTAGAAATTGAAATTCCTTCTTTTTTGGTTTGAAAAAAAAAGGAGCTACCACTACCCATACCATCCATGTATGGTGTATTTCCCTACACTTACCATAAAAATGAACCAAATGTAGGTATATATACCATACATGGATCCTATGGGCTATAGGTTTCCTATAAGCATTATGTTCGTTTAAGGAAATCATTTTTGAACACCTCGATTTTTCCATCTTTAGCCGACGGAAAAGTTTCCCACCAGTTTCACCCACGAAACATCCATCCCTCCAGGATGGCGCCTGGGAGTATCGGTTCGAAGGCTCAGTGGAGTTCAGAGGTGAAAAACCAGAAATTCCGGGGGAGTTCGAACGGGGACCACTTAAGGGAGGGAAAGGTACCCTCCCTGAAACTGACAGCTCAGACCTGAAAATGGATGGTTGGAATACGATTGGTTCCTTTTTGGGATGACCCATTTTCAGGGGCGAACTGTTAGTTTTGGGGAGGGTAGTTGAAATCCCAATGGATTATTTACGAGCAGGTTGTTTTAGGCACCATCCATCCAAACGGTGGTTGGGAATTGGGATTCTTCTGAAGCATCAACAGTATCTGGGTTTTCTTTAAAAACTTGATGGAAAATACTGGTAGGAAGCAACTTGAATATTTTGATTCAATTCGAGACACCCTCGAAATTTGAGGTGTGGATACCAAACATCATGGTTTGTTAGAAGGGGTACCTCCTTACAAATAGGATTTTTTTAAGGTATCGATATGTTAAATTTCGGGGGTGTATCCACTTTGAAAAACACTGAATTCCAAGGATCTGACGTTTCGACATGATGATGTGATAATATCAACGCATTGAATTGGATGTGCATCCAGATTCTGAATATCTCAGTCTATCCCAAAAAAGGGGGATGATAAGTTTTCGGGGCCATGATTTTCACCAACCGCATGGGAGTTGCTAGCCGCTAGCCATCAATCCTTTCCAGGTGGAATACATTTAAGATATTTAAGAAACAAACAATGTCTATACAAGATACACCCCTGAAGATTAACATGGAACCCAAAAATGAAGGTTTGGTTCAGATGATTTTCCTTTTCAAACAGGTGATGTTCAGGTGCAAAATCTTAATTTTCCAGGGTGTAGAACCAGCTGGGGTTTCCTTATCAAAGCAACCTCACCCCCAAACTCACCGAAAAAAACCTAAATCCATTTGATCCCTCGACCAAAAAGTCCCCTTTTATACTGCCTATATACATACCAATTATACCACCCAAAAAAAATTTGGTCAAATTATAGCGACCTCACACGACCTCACCCCAAATGGTGGCTTAGTAAGGGAAATCCCCTTATTTCGGGGAAATCTGGGTTGGTGAAATACTATAATTTGGCCAGATGTAATGGTTTGAAAAAGGAATCTCCAAACGAAAAAACAAATAAACATATTATTTTGGGTATCTACCTATACTTACCTAATAACCACCTTCCCTAAGAATCCTGACCCTTCAAAAATGGCTATTTTGACGACCAATACACCCCTGCGTAATAGAGGCTCTTTCACCCATCCATTGGGTCCTTGGGGATTCTTAGGGTTATTACTATAGCCAACTTCCTTTTAAGAACAACATCAATGGAGTTTCCTGGTTCCCTTAATAGGTGGGATCGGTGGCATATAATCACCCAATTGGCAATATATACCACTTATATACCACTTATAGTCCTTCCCGTCCTTGCGTGATTAAATATCACACATACCACCCATTAAGGGAACCAAGAAACAGCTATTGATCCCAAACAGAAATCATTATCAAAAACAAGGGTCATCAAAGGGTTCCAGGTACCCCAAAAAAAACACCTCTATTACCTATAGCCAACCCAACCCCCTGGTGTTGATTAGGCAAAAAAATAACCTGGTGTTAAAAACCCTCTTATCCAACCCCCTTTAAAAAAAAAAAAAACAAACAGGTTTCCAACAATTCGACCTGGCAAAACTCCCTCGGTCTCCGACCTTTCCGAGGCCCCAGAGTTGGCTCGGAACGGACCCAAACTCTTGGACGAACAGTCGGAAGCCGATGGCCAGGTGTGGAATGGAAAACCCGGATCAGGGCACGGGTAGATGGATGGGTAGGGAAGCGGTGTTTGTTGTTTCCCTACAAAATCCCTATACCAACATATCGTAAATCAATGTAAATCATATATAGGCCAAGGTTATATAAACATATCGTAAACATAGATACACTAGGTGGTGGCGGTGGTTTCATTTTTTTGTAATTTTCATCCCGAAATTTAGGGAAGATGGATCCAATTTGACGATCATGTTTTTCAATTGGGCTGGCTCAACCCCACCAACTAGCAAATCTTTGGGGGCGCTCTACCAAGTATAAATTAGGATATAGTTATAGCCCCTATAAATGACATATAAAATGACCTTATAAATGGGTAACTGTTATACGTAGGGATCCTGGCTCGCCGAACCTGAGAATGGTTTCATGGACCCTAAATACTATGCTGAAAAGGTGATTCGGCACCCCAATCATCAGCTGAGAATCTGGCTGGATGTCTAGAGGTAAAAGTAAGGTTTTTGTTTTTGAAGATGATATATGACGGAGGTTCTCCTAATTGCACTTGGAAAACAGAGGAATGTTCCAACACAATGACCTTATTTGGGGAACATTTTTTGAATTTTTCAATCATCAAAGTATGTCATGATGTTGCGGAAGTTGTAATACAAAGACCGGTTTTGATCTATTTTGATAGTTCTATCTTCAAAAGGTACCCAATAATACTTACCAAACTGTTTCAACATGGCATGGTGACTACAACATTGTGCGGCATCCTTTGCCGTACTATAATGGCGACTATAATGCTTACCAGCCTGTTTCAACATTCAATCTGATTGAAACAGTTATAAAAGTCACAAAAGCAGAGCCATTTCACCGGAAATCTTCCCCAAAAATGACATGACATTGTATGATCTTGGAAGGTGCTTGCTGTGGAAAATTCATCCAAACAAAGCAGTTGGGATGTTTGAAATTAATTCGATGAATCATTTGATGAAGCATAAGTGTAACCTTTGTGATATTCATTGATATGTATGATATAGCAGATTAAATCAATTATATACTTCCTAGCTTTCCTTTTGACAGTTTGACAGCAGGCGACTTGGACGTCGTCATCGGTCGGGTTGCAACAACAACAAAAAGCTGGTTGTAGAAGTTCCTTAAGTAGAGTACTCTCCCTCCCACAAAAATCACCAACAATTCAACAACAACAATTGCAAAAATCATCCCCAGGTATGTCAAGTTGCCACTTAGTTTGTTGGCCAAATGGGAGCTGTTTGTAGCTTTTCACCCTGCTATACTTGCCATAACACGAAAACTTAAAAATTCTCCCTACAACTAACACCCCTTTACCCTGAAAAGTTACCTTCCCAATAGGAAAGGATCGTCTTCCAACCATCAATCTTCAGGTTCGATGTGTTAGTTTTCAGGGGGTGCATTTCCCCCAACGAAAACTTGGTCAACTTTTCAAAAAAACTTCGAGGCTGGTGAAGTGCAAGGATATCCTGGATACTCATGGCGTGAGGTGTGATGTGAGCTGAAAAATCAACGAAGGGTACTGGAGCCGTTGTTTAATTTGAATATAATTAGACATGAATTTTAAATGATTATAGAAGGACCAGAAGTAGATATACAAAAACAAGTAAATAGATATATATGTCTTTATAATCAAATATATATAAATATAGAGATACATCGATACAAATTATATTAAATTACCCTTTGTCAATCTAGTTACGATGACATCATCGAGAAATCCTGGATGACCAGGGATCTCGGTCACAGAAATGTGGACAGCCAAGATTTTGATGATCGCAGTGTTCAACTCACCCAACAGTTGATTTTGTTGTAGAGAGTGTGTTGGATATCAGATGTCTAAGTTGACTATCATATGCATTTTTTAATGTAAAAATCCATATTGACCAACCAGTGTTAGACTGAACACTCTTTCGTTTTTGTTGTTTCTCAGATGATTTTCGTAAAGCATTCCTTGGCAGACGCTTTGTCGCTTTCCAGCCTTGCTTCAGCAGGGAGACCCGGACAACGTGGGTTTTCAATGTTGACTGCTGGAAATTTTGATAACTAGATTTCCCCCCAAAAAAAAACAGATCAACATGTCTCATACAAAGGGACCAATGTGAAAAAGGAATTCTTTCTCTTCCAACCATTCATTTTCAGGGGACGTATTAGTTTTCAGGGGTGTAGAGGTATGGTGTACTTTCCTGAGTTCTCCATACGAAATCATGTAGATGGAGATCTTTCATGATCCCTGGGATCCAATAACCTTGTCAGATGATGATTGGGGTGTCCTTCATCACCTCCGAAAGGAAAGGTATTTAGGGTTCCATGAAACCATTCTCAGTTTCGGTGATTGGATTCCTAGGGGATGACTTTCAGGTCTTTTTATAACCCCAATATAAGTAGGTTGTAAGTCCCCTAAATAGGTTATAACCCAACTTACTAACTAGTTACTAACTTCCATGGACATCCCAGTAAACAGATGCTTCAGTCAAATTGTTTGAACTGGAATTGTTCGACCAGCTTAGGCTATATCCGCTAGCAGCTGCTAGTGAGGCGACGGTCCATGACAAGGGGGGCTTCCAAGTGGATCTCTTCCTATGAATCATGCATGGTACCCTAAACAACCATGTTTAATGGTTGTTTCAGTTGGTGCAGTTACCAATTTCTTTGCATTGGAAATGGTTGTTTCACCACTTCCATCCATATCAATCTCATGGAAATCAAAGGCCACACACGAAGATGGATTGCCTTGAAGATTTCGCTGGGATTTGGCACTGGCCCTTTCGCAGTTTTTTGTTTTTGGTACCAAAAAACACTCCACAAGTGGCACCAGTGAAAACCCCCAGAAAGCCTGGAATGATGTGATCATGTTCAACCCTCAGTGTCGTTGTTGTTGTTGTTGTTGTTGCTGCTGGTGGTGGTGGTGGTGGTTTTGTTCTTCTCGTGTGTGGGCTAAATATATCCCTTTGATTGTTATAGCAGAAACAGCATCCATTCATGATGGGCACCCTCCGCAGAACGAATATATCTCGGATATCCCATTTTGGGAAAATGAAGACCATTTCCAAAAGTGTCTTGGGAACGGATACACCAACAGTTCGGGTGGGCAGATTTGTCAATGCCAAATCTGTATGAATCAAGGAGTTTCATTATTTTACAATTAATGGCACATCTTGGGAAAGGCTCAACCATCGCTTGTATGAGGTCAGTAGTGAGGTCGCAAAATCAAGGTTACGGCACCTATACATACTAGTGTATATATTATATATATATAGAAAATTTGAAAGATGTTTTGATAAAGATATACGATATATGTATAATGTATATTTTTATAGTTGTATATAATAGCAATACATCAGCAAAATCTCTTTCATCATGCTTTCATTATGTTGAACTCACAGGATCCAGGGTCCGAAGCTGGTGGTGTGGATGCCCAACCTGCCCTAACGAGTCAACCGAGAGATGAATGAATGTCCCAACCGTTTGGGGGTGGGTTTCAAACATGATACTGTTGATGGTTCAGAAATCTGGCGAACCAGTTGAGGTTGGTAGTTTATCCCATGTCTATCCCAGTATTTACAGTACAAGGTTTTATACATCCCCAGGTGGTGCAGGATTTCTTCCATCAACAGTATTTCGGTAAGCAAACTTTCAGCTAGGCTGTGATATTGGGGTAGGGGTGATCTCTTTCCCTACTAATTGGGGAGCGTTTTAGAGCCCCAGAATCTTCTAGGTTGGTGAAATATTATATAGTTTGGCCAGATACATATAACCAAGATTGACCAAGGCACTTACTTTTGAGTCGATGATTTTCCTCATTGGCGGGATATGGACTCGTGAAACTGGAGGGTAAATCTTCCATGATACATATAAGAGATTACACTACCCATAATATATAGAGATTAATTCATAAGCCATGAAATAAGGATCCATATCATGCTAGTCAGAATTTCATGGTTCATGTCATGTCCGGGTTTGGTTCGCGTTGCTGGAAATTTCCTAGGTGCCATCGATGGCCTAGAAGGAAACGAGGAGTTGTTTTCACGAGTCCGGCTGGAGGGCCCCAAAATGATGGGCATTGGAAAGCCGGTGGACTCCGGCTTAAAATATGGCCATTGTTGGTATGTTAGATTTCTGGGGTGCAGAAGATTAGTAAAAAGGAAGTACGGTTGATCGTTCAGAAATCCTGCCTGCACCACCTGGGGATGTATACTACCTTAGTAAATAATGGGATGAAACTACCATATCAACTGGTGCACGATTTCTGGTATATCCTGATGTATTTTTGATACAATTGCACATATTATAGACCATTAAACTTTTTTCTCCTGGTACATCCGGCAGGGTTAAATACATGAAAGAACGGCGCCCTTTTCTTGGCGTTTTTCCCCTGTTGGAACCGCGGGTTTTTCTCCGCCTTGCGAGGAGTATCTTAATGGACACCCCGGCTCGTCACAGGGTTTGCAGCGATCCCGGCATGGTTTAGGGCTACGTGGATGGCGTTGAAGTTGAAATCATCCGGTTGCGTATACAGTGTAAAACCAAGCTCCCAGGCAAACAAAGTCTGTTAATGATGTTTAAAGATGTTTAAAGTATGTGTGCATATAGTTACTACATATATCATTTGTTTTGAATACAGAGATACCTACAAGTACGCTAAATGCTGTTGATGGAAGAAATCATTGCACTACTTATATACTGGTGTATATATATATATATATGTATGTAGATATGTATATAATTTGATTAGTTTATCCTACCACTTACAGGGTTTGGTACATGTTCAAGTGCCGCAAGCGTATTAACAAATGGACCCAGTTATTATCACTTGGAGTTTAGAAGTATCTGAGTGTTGTTGCATTGTTTGGCTGCTAGCTGAGAGGCCAGCGGCCAATAGCCAGTGTTGACCTCAGTTGTGTTGCAATCTTTCAACAATGATGCCAGTGTTTTGGCCAAATGCATCTTTGTACCGTTCTGGGAAGACAAAATGAAATTTCCCATTAATTTCGGAAAAAATCAAACACTGCAAATTGTTTATGGTTATTTTGACTGAGATTTCCCTTGATACAGTAGTGCATTGTTTGGGTGTGTAGTACATGAGACCCCTGTCGATCCTAAGCAAAATATGTTCCACGTGTTTTTTCGTGTTCACGTAGCAGTTTTTTTTTTGGGAAAGCAAAGTGCTTCACAGTTTCCACTAAAGATGACCCTTAAGATGCTCCGCCTTTCCCATATGCCGGTGGTAGATGAAGGTTTAATTCAACATCCCCAAATCCTGGACAAAAGATGAAAGTCGCCTCCTGGTTCGATTCCTGGGTCTGATTTATCCCAACAACCTCAAAATCTAGGTCTAGGTGGTGAAACTTCAACATATGTAGTGTTTATTTTCATCCCAGATTTGCGGGCAAATGACCCAAGTTGACGATTTTTCCAAATGGGTTGGTTCAACCACCAACTAGTCAAAAATGAATGGTTTCTGTTGGATGATTTTCCAAAACTCCTTCCTTGAAGTCGAGGTTAAAAAGTCCCAACCACAGATTGGGGAAAAAATCACCAACATCATGGGATCCCATGGGACGAACGGTATATTTACCGACATGAACACCATGAAAAATGTAGGTACATACGGTACCAATTCCATACACGTACACTAAATAATTACTGTATCCCCCCCCAATTCCTATAGATGAAACCATAACTTATTTTCCGACCCCCAACAAAAACACCTCCGGTGTTTTTTTCGCTGCCAAACAAAAATTGGCGCCTCTCCAAGGGTTTCACCCGAACGGTCAGCAAATTCGGGTGCACAAACACCCAGGTGCGTTTGGTGCAGAGTGCAGAGATTGATTTATGACAACCGCTTTGTTGCCAATGATGACGGGTTTCGAAGAACAAAGCACAAGAAGATGGAATAGCAGAAAAAATGCATGAGATACACAAACTAACTATGTATATATATATAGTCAAAAAGAATGTATGTGACATGAATTTTCAAATGTGCTTTTTTGCGAAGCACCGTTTTTGTCGTTTTTTGATAGATTTTATATGGAGCCGGCAGCTACCGATCTATCAACGGAGCTCTTAAGTTCACGAGTTGAACGGACGGTTGTGTCACCGGTGGGATCGGTGCGCAATGAGTTTGGAAGGCTTCAAGATGTGCGATCGGGTCGATCAACTCCCGTCATTTCCATATAATTCCCTGCTGCTGAGAGAACACAGAACTTGATCGATGAAAACAGAAGACTACAAATGATGGCCGAAAATGCTCGAAGTCTGCTCAAACGTTTCCTTGTCCAAGAGCTTCGTCTGGCACACTACGCAGAGGAGACGGAGGAGAAGCATGGTGCGTTGTGTGACAAAGTGAGGGACGCATGTTCCTTAGGTAGCAACATTACCTATCTTGTGTGGGAGTGGGTAAAACATCTACAATGGCCCGATGATCCTGAAAACTACACAGTTGATGCAACTACAAACTTGGGTATCTCGTATTTTGAGTTGCTGATTAACTTTCAAATTTGCACAAACTATGTGTTGCCGGTGCCCATTAATCCTGGAGACAGATATACTGCTTATGTGCATTATTTTTCGGATGAAGGGTATATGTTACCGAAATCCGCTCGGTCGGTCAATAACCAAGTGTGTGCATTTGAAAAATTAATACGCCAAATCGAAAACTTGAGTAAAATGAGCCTCTTTCCGAAGTTTGTCAATCATCGAAAAAAACCGTGTTTGAGCCTATCACGATTAGGTTTTGATGCCAAAGTAGCGGGGCTTCCTTGTCGGCCAATTCTTAAGCGATCTAGAGAAACTATGATGCAAGTCAAAAAATATCTTTCCAGCTTATTAAAAGGCGTGGCCAAACTTGATGAACCCTTCACTGAATATGTTGGTGATCCTTTGGTGCATTTTCTGGATTTTGAAGAATTTGAACCCAAACAAAGAGCAAATAAAGCTGAAGTCTTGAGACGATTCAATAGGCGAAATGGAGCTTGATATGTGGTGAATTCGCGAATTAGTTCGTCGTTGTGATGTCATAGTTCATTTTATTTCTTCAGGACGTACAAAACGTCTTTGAAAAGGCGAGCATTCCCGGTAATACACCAAGGGGTGGTTCGTTTCGGCAGACCTTCTGGGAACAGTCCGAACATCGATGAATGAATGAATGAATGAATAATTGGGGATGGTCATCAACCCAATACTAGGGGTTTATCTACCCATTATAAGGATTCCTTTTAAATCAAAGGTGGTATGAGTTTATCTCCAGTTACAAGGAGTTGATCGACCCTGGCACAAGTAAATAGAGAATTGCATCCGTTGAGGAAATGAATACTGGACCATTCTTGAGTAGATAGTCAGTCCTATGGCTGAAAATATCTCTGACACTCCAAGATCAACTAGTAACTGTACAACAATGGAAAAACATGACCTTTTAATGAAGATTTATTTCCTATTGAACATGGGTAAACATTCCATTCCCATGTGCTCCATGTATGGAATATTTATTTGCCTTATATCTATGGTAAAAATGTAGTTTAAATATTCCAGTCCCATGGAGCATTTGGGATTGTCATAATTAACCCAATACTTGGATGTCCATGGTACTTAGTAACTATAGCTATAGATTATAACCCCAATATAAGTAGGTTGGATACGTCCCCTAAATAGGTTATAACCCAACTTACTAAGTAGTCTCTAACTTCCATGGACATCCTAGCATATACCTCATGTATACGTAGGTGAAATACAGTAACCCATTCATCCTAACCATTGATCCTAAGTTCCAACTTCGGGGAGGACATCCAAGTATTCCATTTCTTGGAGTTCTCAACTTGGTATTTCTGAACTTTATGGGCAGGTCCAATGCTGAGATGGCGGCCAAAGACATGCGGCAGGTCGGGGGAGGGATTTTTTGGTATATGCAAAATGATGGAAAGGTAGCCTCCCAGAAATCTAACATAGGACTGGTGAAGCCGTTGCGCAGTTTAGAGAGGAGGTTGTGAGATTTCTTGATGCTGTTCCCATTGATATAAACAACTTATCCCCCCTGAAATCTAACGAATTGATACCTAAAATGACGCCATGTTTGGAAGGAAGTTACATGTTCCAAACCATGATTTTTGGTATCTATGTCAGGTGTGTGTGCAGCTCTATAGGTGGTCAGTGGTGATTTTTTGTTTTACCCCTATCTAGAGAAAAATGATCAAACATTTGACTTGCGTATGTTTTTCAAACTGGGTATTGAAACCACCACGTAGAACTTGTCTTGTGGTAGCTGTATGAAGTTATGAAGGAAAACTGTTGCAACCAAATTGCTTGATTTGTTATTTGGACTGCAAATGGAATGCAGTCAAAAACCCATTTACTGGACATAGATTGGGATGCTTCTCCTTCCAAGTGGAGAATGAAAGTCAATACCCCATTACGCATCCATGGGACTGGAATGTTTACCTACATTTACCATAAAAAATCAGCAAAATGTAGGCTTAGGTAAACGTACCATACATGGATCCTACGGGTACGGATCCGTAATAAAAATGCAGGATTTTCCTGGTGGTCAGGATTGCATGCTGGGGGCAATTTTGAATGTAGTAATCCTGGTTGTCACGATTTCATTTGCAACATTGCATCCCAAGACATAGATTTGAATGGTGAGAGCACATGTCATTTTTGTCACTTGAGCAGTGGTTTGGGTCATATAGAGGAGGTTGTACTACCCAGAGAGATAGATGATTAGATAGGCCACTCTAAGGATCCCTACTAAGGAACCAGTACCATGGAAACACCTTCAGACTTCTTGTTTTCCTACCAATTTCAGAAGGGACCAAAACGGCGTCTCTTTGTGAGATCTTAAAGCTTGCTATACTAATATATGAAAGATGCAAAGAGGGCAAGACACAACAAACGAAAGAAAAAACAACAAGCAATCAATCAATCAAATCAAATCAAATCAAACCAAACCAAACCAAATCAAATCAAATCAAATCAATCAATCAATCAATCAAACCAAACAAACAAACAAACAAACAAGCAAGCAAAGCAAAGCAAAACCAAACCAACATCAAAGCCAAACCCAAATCCTAACCAAACAAACAAACAAACAAACAAAAAAGGGCCGAACAAACGAGAACCAAACGAAAAAAAAAAAAAAAACAAAAGCAAACAGACACACAAAAAAACACACACACAAAAAAAACAACAGGAAAAACCAAGCGATGACATGGGTTTTCAAACATTTTTTCTCCCTCCCCCCCAAAAAAACAGCCCGGTCCATGTTCCCCCTAACGGCTTCCAACCAGGTCAATGCCTCCACGCAGCCGACCATCTCAGGTTGGAATTCGTGGATTCCGATTCGGATTCCTTCCTTAAAAACACGCCGGAAAAGGAGGGGAAATGGATGGTTTTTGTAGGAAACCAAGATGGGTTTTTTAGGGATTCCTTAGGGTTTTTCTAGAGTGATTTATGGGATTTATTTGGGATTTGCTTGGGATTTAAAAGGGATGAAAATTTCACATATCCCACTGAAAATGGATGGTTGGAAAATGTATGATCCTATTGAAATAGTTTTTTTGTTAGGGGACATGTTAGTTATTTTCGGGTGTATTATTTAACTATATAGGTGGTGGTTTCAAATTTTGTTCAAGATTACTTGGGACAATGATCCAATGTGACCAGCATTGTTTTTTCAGATTGGTTGGTTCAACCGTCACCGTGTTTCAGGTTGCCAATCTTGCTGGTTGTTAAAGGTGGGTTTAGTGGTTTCCGGGCATACAAAGCAATAAACACCAGGTAGAATCTATAGGAAAGACCACCAAATGCCTACTACCTTCCACCCACCAAAATCCATAGTGCAGGATGTCCGTATCAAAGGAATTTGGGGAGGTATCACAATGCAAATCTATGGTCATTTGGAGGGATTTCCCCTTGATAGCGTATTGTTTTGGTTGGTACACTCCAGTATACCAACATAGCCGGCTGGAAAGTGGACCATGGATGTATGGCGATGCATATTTCACTACTTTTAAAAGGGTGGAACGTTCCATTGCCATAAGATCATCATAAAACACCTGTATTTGTTTCCTATGGGCTATCCATATTGAAACCATAAAAATAGACGTTTATATGGGTGTTTCCTTAAATGGTGGTACCTCCAAAACACCGCAAAATGATCATTTTTAGTAGGAAAACCCATGGTTGTTGGGTACCACCATTTTAGGAAACACCCATATAAAAATCCCTTCATCCGGGTCAGGCTTCATGGGTGTTCCGCCACCAGGCTCCGTTGACACCCAATTCACGGGACGTGAGGCACGTGGCGTAGGGACGTACGTGGTATATTTTCCTGGCCGAAAGAAAAACCGAAATTTGATCAATGAACAAAAACGGGGGTTGTTTTGGTTGTAGAGGGGATTACCCAGTTATATATGGGGATTTTGAATAAACCATGAAATAAGGATCCCTATTAAACAACCAGTATTAGCATTAGTATAAAGGAAAGTAAGGCCGTTTTATTTTTGTGGCTCAGATTTGTTGATTGAAAGGTTGGAGAGGTTAGTTTTTTTTTGGATTTTTTCAATTGACTATTTTCGAAGTATGTAATTTGTTGAGCTTGCAAATCCCATATATAGGATCCATGGTTGCCTGGTATATTTGCCTACATGAATGGTTGTTTTTTATGGTTTACATGTAGGTAAATATACCAGTCCCATGGATGCAATGGGAATATCAAAGATGATGTTTTACATTCAAAGTGTTGTTTTGCATGTGGGTGTTTCCTCAAATAGTGGTACCCCCAAAACACCCCCAAAATGATCATTTCAGAAGGAAAACCCATGGTTTTTGGTACCCATTTTAGGAACCCCCCTGTGTTCAAAGAATTGTTTCATGTTCAAAGTGTAACTTCTCTATATTTGTCATGTCCTAATTCTTGACCGTCAGAGCCGGACGAAGATGCCATGATGTCTGGGACCTTGTGGCTCAAGTTTGAAGAAGTAACTCACATGCCCTTCAGTGAAAGGTTCAGACATAGACACAAATGCCAAGAATGGAAGAATTGCCAAGAAAACAGCGAAGAGCAAGCAATGCAACTCATGCAATTGGAGGCGTATCGAGGAAAAGTTAGCCAAATACAGCCTTCTAACCAACAAAACTATAGAAAGTGTTTTAGACATTATGTCAAACTTCAACCTTAAACTTTAAACATATTTTTGTCTCACTGTTTTTTTTAGACCTGTAGCATTTGTTTTAAGCATATAGTTTCATCGCTTTTTGTTGCTGACATTTCATTTGATCAATCCACAGCCCTTGGGAGACACAAATTCTTGCCATGAACTCTGCAGAGGATACGTCGACGTTCGATGTCGTTGGTGCTGGATGTTCAGGGTTGTCACGAATTGCTAGGTATAGATTTAGTATAGATGACTCTGGATACATCTATAGATAAGGGTTACTGTGATTGAAAAGTAGATGGCACAGTCCCTACATATTGGTTTATAAGGCCCCGTTACTAACCTGCCTTTTGGTATCTGTGCCATCTACTTTGACCTTAAGGTACATACTCCCCATGTGGTGAAAAGAAAATCTCCTAAGATCTCTAGACAAAGGGTGAATTCCGTCCCAGGTTTTACGTTCCGATTCTAAATTTTGAATCTCTTTTTCAGTGCAATCGTGGTGAAATATATCAAACAAGATATTCATCTCCTATTAGTACTAACTGCACCTTTCCGACATCCCAGTCCGTTAATTTTACTAGCTGGTGGTTTCAAATATTTTTTTATGTTCACCCCTACTCGGGGATGATTTCCAATTTGACTAGTAAATAAAAATATTTTTCAAATATGTTGAAACCACCAACTAGTTTTTTAAGTTGCATATGTTTTTTTTTCTTGGGAAAAAAAACATCCAAAAAAACCCAACAAAAAAACCACCAGTTCCCCACAGGATGTGGCCTCCTTCACAGGCACAGTCAGTGCATGCGTTCGGGTAACCTCAGATGGATCCTCCCAAAAGGGAATCCCCTACCGTGAAGGGATGGATGGGATGGCATGGATGCTGCTAAAACAACCCGGTTCGTTTTTAAATCATGGGATTGTGATAAAAAAAAACTACCTACCAACCTCCCTCAACTGGTGAGTGAGTTTCACCGGATTTGATGGAAGTAAGAAATCCCATTCCCAACCACCGGGAATGGATGTATAGAACTTCGTATAATGGGATTTCAACTACCTTTCCCTCAACTGGTGAGTGATCACCGGATTTCAGCCATCAACAGTATTTAGCTACATGAATGGTTGATTTTACTGCAAACATGTAGGTATAAAAACTATGGCGTCAATATAATTTGGGAATGACTGGCTGGCCATCCCCCGTTTTTTGGGGAGTTCTGGGTCCACGAAGCGTTCGTGGTGGAAACCCGACGAAAACCTCACCTTCTGAGACTGGAAAAAGAGGAGTCAAAAAATATGAGTCATTAGCTGAGGAGGTGACGATTCAACAGCCGGAAAAACTAGCTGGAAAGTCAACCATGAATGAAGATGTAGTTTTTCTTAGTTTGTCACATTAGTTTTCCATGGGTGTAACGCCCCAATCATCGTTTGAGAATCTGAACAAAAATGGATGCCTAGAGATTTCACCAACCTCGCAGGATGATGTAATTGTGGCACATGAGTCTATCTAACGTTTAGTTCGGGGGGTCCCTTTAGGTGGCCCAAACATAGAATCCTTTGTGGGGGTGGGTTCCGGTAGATCCAAGGTATCTATAAGAAAACCACCAAATATAAGTGGACCGACATAACCCCAAGTTCCGAAACAAAATCTTGGGAGTGGATTTGAAGAGTCTTCTGGGTGGTGGCAACTCAAATATTTTTTATTTTCACCCCGAAAATTGGGGAAATGATCCAATTTGACGATCATATTTTTCAGATGGGCTGAAACCACCAACTAGTCTTATGAATCTATTTTGTTTGGAAAACAAATCAACAGTTATTTGTTTTTTCTTTTGGAAAAGGTTGGTGAATGATCACTTTGCATCCTGGAATATTTTGATTTTGGGACCCCTTCAAATTGTTCTATACATGTGTTAGACCTTTCTTTTCCAATGTAGACACACAACTTGTTACATTATGTCACATTCCGCATTCCGTTATCCTGGCTATAGTTGGAAATAACAATCCTTATGATGTAACTGCGGTTCGTTTTTTGAATTCTCATTCAATCAAAATATTGTAGGCAATAATCATGTATCATTTCCCTTGTTTCTCATCCAAACATTTCAGGTACCTAAAATAGAGGTACTCACCTATGTTACATAAGCTGTATGTAAGACCTATGTAAGGGAAAACCAACCCCCAAATTTGCCTTGATGGGTTCAGTACATTCTTTTGGAGGTACCTGAAACTTTTGGTGAGGTTCTGTTTCAGCAGTGTTTCGGCCCCGGTTTCCCCTTTTACACCCCTGAAGATTAACGGCTGGAACATTTCCTCATGGAGGTTTGGTTCAGATCATTTTCCTTTCTAAATGGGTGATGGCTGTAGGTTCCAGCCATTAATCTTCCAGGGTGTAAATCGGGTGAAAAAAAAGCCACTTGGAACTTCACCTAACATTTCAGCTACCTAAAATGGAGGAATTTCCCCCGGTTTCCCCTTTTACCCACTAGTTTTTTCTTTTTTTTTTTTCTGCGGGTCGCCGGCCACGCCTAAACCGTTAGGCCATGCCACTGTTGAGTTTCTTGGGATTGATGGATGTCGAATTCTCGGCCTCCTTGATTCACGGTGGGGGCTCCGGAAACGGGGGAGAGCCTCAGCCAAAACGGGTGGCGGAAGGAACGGGGTGAATCTTCGGGGTGGCTTCGGCATTTAGTGATTTTGTGGTCTGGGTCTAAAGTGCCATGATTTCCATAATATGACGATGGTTTATATACCCAATAGTAGGATTTAACAACCATTAGGGTACACATTTTTTATCGACGTCGCGAGGGACATCGATAAAATCTATGGACGTCGCGAGACATCGAGAGACATCGATAAAATTTATCGACGTCGCGGGACATCGAGAGACATCGATAAAATCTATCGACGTCACGAGA
>DF243265.1:0-42309 GCA_000507305.1 Breviolum minutum Mf 1.05b.01 | reverse complement strand
TTTGCAGACATTTTTACATTTTTGAAGATTGGCAGATTCTCCCTTGGTTTTTCCATTTCGTTTACGTTTTTTGCAAATGAGTTATTCGCAAGGAGTTTGGCAACTCTAACCCAGACATTGGGTACACCCAAGGTATGTAAGGAACTCAGTGCTACCCACAACAAGTGGAGTTTTTTTTGTGGAAGATCTCCTAGATAATAAACTGCCGTGCTTTGCCGACTTCTTCGAAAACTCTCAGTCTTTCTTTTCCTTCTGACAGCTTTTGTTTTATACCAGACTTGACCTTTGTCTGCCGGTGTTTTTTCATATGCTGATCGACTTAATTGTACTTGAAAGGCCCGGCACGCAGCATCAAACATAGAATGCCATCGCCGGGTCGTTCGGATGCCCCAGCCATGCGGGTAAAATCCAACCACCCAC
This sequence comes from Breviolum minutum Mf 1.05b.01, assembly GCA_000507305.1. Lineage (NCBI taxonomy): Eukaryota > Dinophyceae > Suessiales > Symbiodiniaceae > Breviolum > Breviolum minutum. The sequence goes on along the minus strand of DF243265.1, from coordinate 41,889 downwards.
GTTGACTCGGTCGTTTACCCGTACTCATTTGAATGCTTCCGGCAGTTATGTCCTGTCAAACATGTCAGAACTTCGTAAAGCCTGATAAAAGGGCGAGCGGGCAAGGAACAGGTGGACTGTCCCTTTGTGGTCTGATACAACATGATACAGGCACATGACATGCTACTATATTACGGTGATATACAACGTATCCGTATACATACAAATTAGCAGATGTTTAACTTCAAACATGTTGAAGAGATGAGATCCTTCTTCTTGTTAGGGTGTTGCAAGGCAGTTGGAAAAGTGTAAGGAGGAAAGGGGATGACAGTGATGTTTTTCCATGGGTGCCTGTTTTCGGATGACGTAAGGTCTGTGATCTTACAATAACTTACAAATTGTATTTTGAGATACAGTTACCTACTGTGGACCGTTGATGAACATTGCTGGCCTGCTCTTTGGGTAACAGGTACCAAGTGGTACCAACAGATGATGCAATGTGATGTTAGATGGTTTCCAATGATATCAAGTGGTTAGAAGTAATCTTGTTCATGAACGAGATATCCTGCACCAGATATCACACCATGGCACCAGTGGTACTACATGTGCTGACAAAATGCCTTTAAAACATGCACGACCATTTGGTTTGATTGCCTCAGATTCTCAGCAAAGCAGCCAGGGGTGAAGGGGCATTTGGTGATCATTCGCCCAATTGCCGCCAGCAAACCAGCAATGGAGTGTTCAAGGCTGGCAAGCAAAACAAGTCGTACCCCCACAAAGTTTACCAGGAAATCCTTTCAACAAGAACAAAAAAACAAAAAAAAACATTTTTTTCCCACATAACTTTTGAAGTTTTTAAATGGAAGCCATGAAGCCGAATGTTTTTTCTTCGGACGCCAAAAGCATGGGCATGGCCGTGCCCAACAAAAAGCACCAAGACATTCTACAACATCACTTGGGCACTCCAGGTAGATTTGGAAGTTGCGATGCTAACGTGAGCAAATCTATGACGAACAAGGCGGAGATCAGCGGCGTTGAAAAATTGAAGGTGACCCTTTTGGCGGTTCAAGTTTTCTTCCAGCGCCGAGAAACACGTTCTGAGGTATTGGATCTTCAATCATCTTAGTCAGCAAGAACATTTCAATTTTGTCATCCAAATTGGACGTGGTGTTTTGGAGAATCAAAGAAAATACGATGATGCAACAATGTTTCAGGATCTAAAGCCCCGGCCAAATTCCTGGCAGGTAAACCAGGTTGTGACAAGGTTACTTAGTTTCAAGCATGGAAAAAGAGACGCATGGTTTCAAAATATAGAGATGATGCGAGAATGGATGTTGCCCGCAGCCATTTTTGAGTGACGCTTGCAACCTTCTCAGAGTCTACCATCAACAAAGATGGACCGTGCAGAAGTGAGCACTGCTCCGCGCATCTTCCTTTTCTCCGGGGAAGGAGCCCACTCCTCTGAGACGGACACTGCCACTCAGTTGTAGTTGTGTTGACTGACGTCTGCTCTTCTTTTCATTTTTGAGGTCCTGTCGTTTTAACCATGTTTTTCCCTTTCTGTCACAGGATCGGATCTGAGATCAACATGAATACGAATATGAATATGAAATAATATGAATATGACTACCAAGACCTGCTACTACAGGTTCCATCAGGTGTAGATTTCAAAGATCCAGAACCCAAAAGCTGACCAAACCCGGACAGGCATTCTTGAAGCTGTCCAAATCATGGTCTGTTGTGGAAGATGCTTTGCACAAGCTGGGGTTTCCTGACACAGAAACTTTCCTGTTGCAGAATCTTGGCAAGCACCATGCGCCCACATCTCCTGTGGTATCCGTGGTGCTGAACATCCTCAACGCAGACCTGTGGCAACAGTGCCTCCCCATCAGATGTAGTAATGTAATGTAATGTAGTAGCTGATGCAGATTTTAGATCTTTTCATAGCGCAACAGTCTTTCTGAAAGTTTATGGTTGGGTTGGGTGACGTGTTGATGTCGTTGCATCTACTTATTGGCCATTGGTTGTATGGTTCTTCACTTGATTTCTAGTTGTTGCCAATATCCTGGGGTCAATTGGGTCATAGTGCTTCATCTTCAGGTGGGGTGAAGTGCCTTCTATTGTCCTTGGACACTCCGTGGGCGAAATTGCGGCCGCCTATGTCGCTGGCATTTTCACGGTCGATGAGGCCATCAGCTGTGCTCATAGCCTTGGCTTAGCAATGCTGGATATGCCTGGATCCAAGGGAGTCATGCTGCACACAGAACTGCAGCGAAAGTTTCTGCACACCATGGAGGACTCAACTCTTGTATCTTTTGTTTTTTCATCTTAATTTTTAGAGCTAAAGAGGTTCCAGACCTTCTCAGAAGGTTGCCGGGTGCCAGCCTTGGATCCTTTATGGTCGCCGTTTTGGCAATGTATTTTGGGGTCCTAAATAGATTTTTTCAGTGCAGTTGGATCATGAAATACAATACATCTCCTTTGGATTCAAATATGCTCTCTGGGATCTATGCTGGCGTCATCAATGTCTTTTTCTTCCTTGAGAGTCTGAACGCACTGCTTTTGGAACCTCTGCAGGATGTACACTTGGCAGCAGTGAACTTTGTGATCCAGAAGGGACCTACTGAGCAGGAAGATTTGTTGAGTGTGACGCTGTGCAGCCTGGGTTCCGCTGAAGCTTATTTGGCGCAGGATCCGAAAGCGACCCTTCTGAAACCACAGCATGCCTGGCATCATCCTGCATCCTGACAGAATTGCTTTAGTACCCTTCCTCCATTGGTCAAGTAGCGTGATAGAAGGCTTGGAGGATTGAACTTTTGAAGTGGGTGTTCCTTATCTATGTTTCCTTGCGCACAGTGTTTTGCATGCTGGCCAACTGGGCGTGGGCTTGCATGTGTCATCATGTGCCCAGGAGGAGATGAAAGACATGAAACCATGCTATCTAGAAGTCAGCACTCATGTTGAAGCTACAATGAAATCCGTGGGCAGAGTTTGGCATGTTTAGCTTAGCTTCCTAGCTTGTTACAGCTTGTTGCCTGTTTGAGGTTGTCATTGTTTCCCCCAGGCATGCAAGCTGCCGGCCTCGCCGGTTCAGCCGCTTCCTCGTGGCCAACACTCCTCTGGGCCGCTTTTCATCTCTGCAGTGACAGCGACTCAACTGGATGAACTGCCCGAAGATCACTGGCAGCGCTGGTGCTGTTGCCCAGTGAACTTTGCTGCTGCTTTGGAGGTTGCAAACAACTTGCTTCGCGGAGCTTCTCCAGTGGTGCTGGAGATGGGGCCTCATCCGGTCCTCTTCCAGGCTGCCAAGGCCGGAACATGCCGGAACAATTAAAGAATACCCTTCCTCAACAATATGACTGCAGGGCCAAAGTTGATACTTTGACTGTTTTGCAAAGTGCAATACAGCAGCAATCCTCGTTCCACCAGCCTCTTGATTTCAAGCAGCTGTGTAGGCAAGCTTTGACTTGGCTGGCTATGCATGCTCCATGCGCCGTGGGGAGAAGCAAGGGCCGCTCCTTCGCAGCCAAAGGGCATTGGTGCCAGGCTTTGGGCTGAAGCTGCGTAATGTGCTGAGTTCCCAGCTGAAGACTTGGAAACTTGCAAAGCCACTGGCTGACGACTTGGAGATCACCTTTGCAGATCAAGGTTTGGCCTCACAGCATTTGGTGCCTTTGACACAAGAGCTCAGAAACTTCTTTCCAACTTTGGCAGTTCATGATTTGTATCGCTTCAACTCGGTGGAGGAACTCATTCAGCGCTGGGATGCTGGTGTGACTGCCAGCCATACCTGGACTGCTCATGCCAGTTCTGGACTAGACATTCTGGGTTGTGGGGTACGCTTGCCTGCCGGAGTGAATTCCCCAGGTGGAAATCGTGTGGAAATGTTGTCTAAACTTCAGGCAATTTTTGGCCAAGACGGCCAAGACGGGTCGTTGCTCGTGCACTAACAATGTGGAATCCAGGGAAGTTTGAAATAAAACTCCATCAGGTTCAAAGGTGTTCAATCTTGCGTGGATTCAATGAAGAAAAAATGGTTCTCTTTGATGGTAGAACCATGCAGGTGCGTTCTGGGCTTTGCTTGAAGAAGATGATCAGAGCAGTGCCTTTAGCAGCAAGGCTGGCTTCAAAGCTGCTTTCTTAGAGCCCAAGTTTGATCACAAGGCTGCTCTGGTTGCTGCAGAAGAGTCTGGCCTAGAAGGAGCTGAGGCGGCTGATTTTCGTGTGTCAGTGTTGAAAGATGGGGGGGTTGAAATTTGAAACTTCGTGTAGTATTCAGTTGTAAGCTTAGCTTGAGCGGAAAATATCTTAGCAAGACTCTAACAGTATCTGATATCCCGGGAATTCATCGAAGCTGCCACGTCGGCATTAAAGTTGGTTGGTTGAAAGTCCGTTGTCCTAAACTTCCTTCCATTTGTTTGGACTAGACTCCACTTGAGACTTGAAACACGGGTTGTGATGTCATTCATTTGATGTAATTTGAACAGCTCAGATGTTTTTCAGACATTTTTATCCCATTTTATCCCTGTCGTTGGGCTAGGCAGCTGCCTTGGATCCGCAGCATGCCTTAGCTTTGCAGTTGGCCAAGGAGATGTTCCACGATGCTGACCCCGCAGCTGTGAAGCTGCTTCAAACGCGGCCCGAGCGAGTTGGCGTTTACATTGGAGCTTGGCAAGAGGTGAGGGAAGCCAGGGAAGCTTTGCTTGACTCAATTGACTTGATAAAGATGTATAAAGATGTAAAACATGTAACCCTCGCAGTCACTCCAAAATCAACTTGGACGGTACAGTTGCTGGGTTCGGTGGAGATGGCCTTGGGGTGATTACTCTCTCGGAGTGTACCGGTATGAAATTTGTTCATTTGATTGGCACAGGTGTACGTCTGTTGTTACTTTATCCACTTGCAGCAATCTTGCCAGGTGTCGATTTCAACCAAGACTTCCGCTTTTCACGCCATTGGCGCTTCATTGAGCGCACTCGCAGCACGGGTGGCCAATACTTATGATTTGCAAGGACCAGCTGTCACCATCAACACTGCCTGCTCCTCTGCTTTGGTGGCAGTGCACGAAGCAATGAAAGATGCAAAGACTGGACGCATTGACTTTGCGATCGTTGGCGGAGTGAACTTGTTTGGCGAAGATTTGCAGCTCTTTCACCACCTCCGGCGCGCTGCAATGTTGAGCCCTTCTGGGAAATGCCATACCTTTTCGGCAGAGGCTGATGGTTATGTGCGCGCAGAAGGTGGTGTGCTCTTTCTGTTGGCACGAGAAGATCTGGAACTGCCATCCCATGGGTGCATTTTGGGGTCTGCAGTGACTCAGAACTCAAGGCAAGGTTCTTTTCTATACTTTCTCTTGGGCAATCCTGCCGCAATGTTCCCAAAAACCTCTAAAGACCAGCAGATTAATTGGTTCCTTTCAGATCCAAACCCATGATGGATTTCAGACCTTCAAACCTGGGGTTTCAGCTGCGGCTCCAGGCGGAAGCCTTTGTCTTCGGTGGATCCAACAGCCCAGGAGCGTGCCATTTGTCNGTATAGACTAAATATATATTATTATCCAGGTATATATATATATATATGTATGTCTATATATAATATGTAAATACTATATATACATGTACATAAACTATTTTTTTCAAATACAGACTTTCTTATGCTATAACTTGTGGGCGGGCATGCAGGAACTAGCATTTCTAAGAATGAGCAAGAATCAGAAAGGCGCTTCACTTTTTTAATTAACTGCGCGAGGGCCATTCGAGATGGTGCTGGATGCAAGATGACGGCGGCCAAAATGCATGTGGGACATTTGGAGTCAGCAGCTGGAGCAGTAGGGCTGCTGAAGGTGATGTTGATGTGTCAACATCACAAGGTACCAGCCTTCCAGATTGATGGCAACAGTTTGAATCAGCAGGTCATGGCTGCTTTGGAAGGGTCTTGCCTTTGCCAGCCTGGGGATGAGGGCCTCTTGATGGACAATGCCAAGGTGGGTATCTCCAGTTTTGGCTTTGCTGGCAGCAACGCTCACGTTGTGATGATGGCTGCAAAAAAATGCCCTGCAGAAAAATATGCAGTTCCAGTCCCGGTCCAGAAAACAACGGAGCCGCCTGTGAAGCAACTGGAAATGTTGTCCTCCACAATGTCGCCAAGGTGCTCGGCAAGTTCTGAGACGTACTATGCTGATACGATTCCAAAGCAGAAAGATGGGGCGGATGTGGAGGATGTGGACATTGTGACATGTTTGAGCTTTGTGAGCAGTGCTGTGTTGTCAATCGTGGGAGGTGGAGTGGAAGTGGATGTGGATGCAGACTTGCATGAACTGGGGCTGGATTCCTTGGGCCTAGCAGAGCTGCTGGGTTTGCTTGAGGACGGGCCGGAGCGCTAGGTTCACAAAGCATTCCTTCCTGAGTTCGGAGAGTGACAAACTGCATGTTTCAACCCAAATCATATGATACCCATATTTGTTTACAAATTGTGGCGGGTACAGTAGTTGTTTCGCTGCTCACACGAGGTCCAGCGAGCAATATAGCTGCAAAAGACCATTGCTGATATATAGTGATATGTGGGAACAGAGAAGCATACTCTGGGTTCATCATGGAGAAGGTACAGTATATAATTTGGTTTGCTCATTGACACGCTTGCAATGCCTTGCCCCGAGGACAAATATGGTGCTGGCTGCATTAGCGTTGAGAAGATCATGGAGGAACCAGCATGCCGTGCCATTGCTGCAATGTTGGAAGGCTGTGAGATTGTAGCCAAGTCGCTGCCTCCTCCAGTGCTGCCGGTTGTGAAAGTTGCACCACTGATCCATGCCAAGACTTCGCCAGCCACTGAGCATGTGGCGCAGTCAGATGCAAATGTCGATCGTGTTGATGGGTTTCATTCCGTTGACCACCATGGCTGGATTCGGACAACGCATGTTGGATCCCTTCCTCGCCCAGCAGATGGCACCTTAGATTTGAATCAGGTGATCGCCCAGCAGGCAGATTGTGTGGACATCATCAATGATGGAGAGTGGGGCCGAGAGAATTATATCGCTGATGTGATCAACCGGGTGTCAGGTCTCCAGTCAGGTGACAAAACTGAGCCGCAAACTGCTTGCTGTGCCAAGCATGCCATGCCACTTGCAAGCGACATGCAGGATGTGCCTATCTACGCCCAACGTTTCTCAGGTGGAAATGGACTCATCACCTTGAACCCCAAGCGACCAGCAGTCAGCGGCCTGGCATGTGTGGACCATCCCAAGTACACCCCTGGGAACATGGCCAGCTTGCAAGCTTTTTTGACGGCAGTGTCGGCTGCTGGAAAGCCCGTGTCCGAATCTTGGCATGTGGAGGGCTGTTTCAGAGAAGGGAATATTCAATCGCCCTTGGATGCCCTTGGCCGTAAAAAATTGCCCAAGTTTTTTATAGATAGATGATGGCTTGTTGGCACAAAATGTGATTTCCGTCATTTTTTGGTTCAATTTCCAGCAACAACCAGCATGCCTAGGATTGCTTCTACTCGGTTCCTTCACCTGGGACCATGGCTCTTTTTTGTCGTGACTTTGTCTTCAATGACCACGCTGCCTATGTCATGGCCTTGGCTGATGCACTTGCTGAGGAGTATCAGCAGATTGCCCAGCACGGCCTGCAGCTTCAGGTTTGGAAGCAGTCAATTTTCATTTTCTTTGGCTGTAGCTGTATCCTGTATCATCTAAAATCTCAACGGGATCTTAAGGATGGTGTCATACATACAGGGCTGTCACTGCGCTTCTCCCAGCAACCAAGTTTCCCTTAGTCTTTATCTTTCTGCGTGGTTCAGACCCAAGACCCTTGCTGTCGAGTCTGCGTGGGACTTCGTGTTTTTTGCCTCCCACAAGTCTATTCATTTGGTCCCCTGCCGTGCTAGATGCCTTGGCAAGATTTTTTCTTGGACACAGTCTTTCTGGCAACGCGTGGAAACAAACAGATTTTGCTTTTCCAAAAAGCGGGCTGGATGATTATTGGATTCTCTGTCATGTGTCTCCCAGATGGCTCTGCCAGATGACTAAAAGAGGTTTTTTTTCTTCGTGTTTGCCTCGCTTTGCTTGTAGAAGCACAAGGGTTGGACCAAATGCCTNTTTTTTTGGTCAAGGGTCGACTTTCGTCGCATTACCGAGAAGTTATGCAAAGAGTGTTGACAACACTGGTGTAAAAAGATGTCTGGTATAAAAGTTCTCCTTACACTGCTCATATCCACACTGACATCAAACATTTCCTTTATTTAACTGTCTTCATTGCTTTCGGGATATCCGGCGTCTAGTTTTTCTTCGTGTTTGCCTCGCTTTGCTTGTAGAAGCACAAGGGTTGGACCAAATGCCTGTCCTACGTGTCCTATATGCCTTGCCTGGATGATTTTGGCTTTCTTGGGTTTAAGATGGGGTTCTCCGAAATAGTGGCATAGTGCCGGAGTTTTGGCTGTGGCTTCACTTGCGTATGGATCGGTTATTTGTTGTCTTGGAATTCGTTGTCTTTCCAGCATGGTAACCTGGTAGGTGGATTGTCCAGACCTTGCCATGGGCCGACACACCAAGTGGTCAGATCTTAGCGAGAAGGATTTCCTGGACGTGGCCAGGTGTAATGTGGCGGCTTTGAACCAGGCGTTGCAGCATGTCCCAGTGGAGCAAGTTCGCGTTCATGTTTGCTGGGGCAACTATGCTGGACCTCACCATCAGGCCATTTTTTTTGAGTGTCAGAGTGATAGGTCCTTGGGATAAAGTTTAAAAGGTTCTGATTTTTGTGCCGAAGTCTTCCCTGTGGCATCTGTCAAGAATCCGGCACGTGGGTTTTGCTCAGGACATGTCTGCAGAGTTGCTATGGCCATTGCTTGGAGAGGTGAAGGCGAAGTATTTGCTGATGGAGGGTGCTAATCCTCGTCATCGGGCAGATGTACAGTGTTTCGAGGAAGCGGTGAAGAAGGGCTACTTCAAGAGCCATCAGGCTACCTGGAGTACTGAAGATAAAAGGAATTTGAGTATAAAGATCAGTTGTTGCAGTTGAAATCTTTGAGTGTCAACTTCACTCCTCAAGTGAAGTTGCCGGTCTCACCAGAGTGGCTTGTTGCGTGGAAGTGCTAGAATCTGAATGACTGATAGGCAACTTTTTGAAAGAAATAAGTTCATTCAGGTGGGGGTGCTTCCTTGCCTCGGATAGGATCTATGTAGTGACATTCACTTGAACAAGACGGTTCCCGGTTCGATAGTTAAAATTGCATCCGGTCCAGTTTCACCCACAACATACCGAGAGACAAGATGAGCAGTCCTGAGTGAGATTCTTCAAAACTATGTGTATATACATCCCTGCCCAAAGTCACAAACAATTTAGCATTGCCATAACTGAGGTCATTGTTCCTGGGCTGATCGACACAACCACTGCGCGTGTAGAAGACCCGCGTCTCATTGCAGAGAGCTTGCTGCGCTACGCGCGTGCGGCGGGGCACCCAGCTCGTGTCATAGCCTCTACTGACTGCGGCTTTGCGTCCACAGCCCGGTCCACAGCCATCACTGCTGATTTAGCTACTTGGCAGAAGGAATCACTGAATTTACATGACATGCTCTCCACCCAATTGGGCATGGCTCTTGATACTGGCCTCGCAAGTACAGAATAACGCAAGCCTGCAAGCTGTCACGTGTTTTGACCGAGGACCAGGGTGCAGGACGGGCAGCTACCAACAAACAGTGTTTTTTCTCGAAACAGTTGCATAAGTTTAATGGGGAGGTTCTGAATTGCAACTGAGATGTCTCTGCCTATTTAGGACTTTGTCTCCCTTCATGTGGGGGTGGGTTCTGTCTTCTCTTGTCTACGCTGGTGTACTTTTTTCGGGTCCGACTTCGGGTTCCACGCTGGGAAGTTTTTGATATTGAAAAAAATAATGCCCGGAAATGCATCATCATTGGATGGATGGATTTGTTTGTCTTGGAGCTCACCTGGATTGTCGAACCAGGATCACTGCTCCGCTACCATGTAAAATTCAAGTGTCTCAAGTGTGCACGTTGTAACTCAGATGTATTGTTTTCGCTCTCTAAAGCAATTGTCTCTCGGGAGATTGCATCTCCAACAGGCTTGACCCAAGGGCCCTGCAGTATATACAGTATATATACATTGTATGCAACTGTATTGTACATGAGCTAAGTACCAATGTTATCACAATTGTATTTTAACATATTTTAACAGGATGGAGGGATGGATGGAGGGAGACTTTTTCCTCGAAATCCAAGGCTTGGATGAAGCTTCAAAGCTTAAAAGCAGGCGCCCAGTTGGCAACTCGCAGTTTTCTGGAGCAACAGGCACCAGTGCTTTGCCGTAGCATCGCCCTTACCTCCACACCTTTCCGACCAGTCATCTTCAGCTCCCAGGACTGAGCGGATACATGGATTTTCGAACGTGATGTTTTTCCTTCATGGCTTCATTGCTTGTTCCCTATTATCTGTGCATGGTCAGTTAGGTTCCGGCCCAGCCCCGCAAGCGTGGCCTTTTGGGAAGCTGAAACCTCTGTTCGCCCTATTGCGAACAAAGGCCCTTTTGTGATCCTTTTCGGGTCCGAATTTTCAACAACGAAAACAGAACAGCAGGAGCCTTCAGTTGTGAGTTTTGCGTCCAAACTCTGCAAAGCATTGGATAGAGCTGCTGGAGCGAGTGTGCATCCAGCGCTGCATTTCACAGAGCCGGAAGCAGCGTGCGAAGCGCTGCGGTGGATGGTGGATGTGCCGTTTCTTGGATTTCTTGGAGCTCAACGTGGGGCTTTCTGTGGCGTTTTCCATCTGCATTCCACAGTGTATGCTTTTCACAGAGGATCCCCAAGCATTGATTTCAGATGGCATGGGGGTCCAAGATAGCTTTGGAGTCAGAGACTTTTTCAGGCATTCCATAGCTAGCCAGTAGTGTTGATAGGAAAGATTCGGCAGTCAGGAAGGAGAGGGGCAATTCTTTTGAGGGGCCTTGTTGTTAGATGGTTGCAACACTCACTTGCACAAAAGTAATTAATAGGTTACCAACTTTCCGTAATACCCGAACGCCAAATGCGATTGATTTTTTGTTTGCAGCCACATCCCGCTGTGTTTTGGAAGTTCATTCTGGAGTCTGGAGTGAAAAAATGGGGGCATGCCGGGCATTGCCGCCTCACTGCAGTTGCAACTGTGCAGTCAGGTCAGCTTTTGTTGTTTTGGGCGAGTCCATGGCCTTGGCTGAAGCTGCACGAACTCAGCTGGAAGCTGTTGGAACCGTCTCACGGCGGCCTGCTACACTGTGCTGCTTCAGCGTGTTTGAAGAGATTGCCCATGTGGTGGAGGAGGCTGGTGTTGAAGGGTTTCAATTGGATGACTGTGTCAAAGGGAAGGAGGGGGGAAATTTGATTCTGTTCAGAAGTGTGCTGATTGTGGACGGATCTCCAACAAACAGCTGCAGCAGTGAATGCTGTAAGAGAGGGTTCATTTTGGCTGGTCTTTTGCAGTCCATCCATGTGCTAAAGGATGTGCTTTGTCCTTTTGTGTCAAGGTGGCATGTTCCAACTACTGTATATGAGTTATATGAGTGCATGCTCTCTGGATTCTGGGTATTCCTGACAGAATTTCATCTTTTTGAGGTACGCCGCACAGCTCTCTCCCAGACCAGCTTTGACAAGCGCTGCCTGGTGTTACCAAGGTCCAAGGTACCACCAGTGGTGGATGTGGTGGTTGTGGGTGCAGGTCTTTTAGGTATGCTCACGGCGCATCGCTGCACTTCCGCCGGCTTCAGTGTTGCTGTGTTGGAGCAACGCCCTGTGATCGCTGGGATTTGGTCGATGTATGCGAACAGCACGTCCCAAGTGAACAGTTCAGAAGGTGGCTACTGCATCAAGGATATCCTTGGTGAGGACCAGTGCTGAAAATAGCTGTGTCATGTTCTTGTCATTTGATCTTATTGGTTTCGAGAGTTTGGCTTCGATGAAAGGGACCACAGTAGCATGGAATAGGAAGGGCAACAGATCCCGCCCCTTCGCCGTGAGGATGGCGAAACGGAGTTTGACAATCGCGACCACAGTACTGCTGCTGAGATCCTGAAAGATCTTGCTAAGCTTGGCGATTGTCTGCAACAACACATTTTCACTTCCGTGAAAGTGATGAAGATCCTGGGTGAAGGGGGTAACTACACCGTGCTCTTTCAGGACGTGCCTCTTCTCTGATGGTTTTTCCCCAAACAGCTTTAGCCATAGGGGTTGTAGATTCTTCCCCAAACAGCTTTAGCCATAGGGGTTGTAGATTCTTCCCCAAACAGCTTTAGCTATAGGGGTTCTTACTTCAAGTTGGGGGGGGGGTGAGGGTTCGCAGATTTTGTGGATTCATTTTGTCGCCTGGTCTGTGTAGCGGTCAGGGTTCGCAGATCCAAGACCGGGCTGTCGTCACACAGGGTGTCATTGAAGCTGTCATCTGGTGTGTTTAGGGGTCAGGGTTTGCAGATCTAAGAAGGGGCTGTCACAAAGGGTGTCATTGAAGCTGTCATCTGGTGTGTTTAGGGGTCAGGGTTTGCAGATCTAAGAAGGGGCTGTCACAAAGGGTGTCATTGGAAGTGTCATTTGATGCGTGTAGGCCAGTAGTCAAACAAAGGTTTTCGTTTTGATCAGAAGGTGTGCATTGGAGTTTCCCGAAAATCTTGTTGGACATGAGTGCTTAGCATGTTTGAAAAAAACCATCAATCTGATGGCTGGTGCTGAGGAACTGGCCTTACGAGCTGGAATTTTGCAGTGCCGGGGCGTGGTTCTTTGTGTCAATGATCGCGTTGGATTGCCAAGACCTTTGAACGTCCCAGGGCAAGACAGCTTCTTGGGAGTGGTTGCAGATGGCACGTCAGATTCATTGGCAGGTGCCCTGGGTGCATTGTTTGACAGTATGGCAAACTTATGGTAAAGCCTAGATGCTTGTATGACATGAGTAATGCAGCTTCAGGAAACAACCGATTTGCAGCAAAACTTGAGAGGAAAGGCCAAGCAACCTTAGAATGTCTACTACATACTGGTCACATACATGAACTTGCGACGCACACTCCCTACCACAAGCACAAATCTGCGAAGCAAAATCTACAGCCTGAGCAAAACTTGCAATGCTTCATCTCTGGTCCAAATATGCCAAGTGTGATTCCTCGTGTTCTTGCATTTGTTTGTTGTATCATTTCCTTTGTTGTTTCTCCCAACTATCAATTCTCAAAATGTGGCAAAGTGGCAAAGTGGCAAAGTGGCTTTGCCTTTCTTGATTGAAGGCACGGATTGGCGTGGAAAGCGAGTTGTCATTGCGGGCATGGGCGCTTTTGCTGTGGAGAATGTGCAGGGTACTCAGGGTAGCAACACCACAACATTGAAAAGACATTGAGTTTTGATTCCAACAGGCAAGTCCATAGCAGGTGGTGAAGAATAGCAAGTCAGGCAGGCAAAGGAACATGTAAAAATCAAGAATACTATCGTGTTTTGAGGTGAACAACCTATAACAACCTCCGTTTTTTTTTCGCGAGGCGCACTGCCTTGGAACATGGCGCATCAGAGGTCACGGTGGTGGCTCGTCGTCATGGCACCATCTGCCCCAAGGCAAGGAGAACTCAAACAAGCAATGCATAGCCCTGACACGGTTTGGGCTTAGCCGGCATAGCCCTTCCGCCCTACCAAGCCTACAGGTACTACACGTCCATTTTCTTTATTTTTCTTTGGGTGGATTTGACCAATAGTCTTGGTGCTCATTCACATTTTCGCCATGTTACCCTGGCAAGCTCCCCGGAAGGCTATTGACTACTTGAACTTTGTAAAGCCATGGGATGAGAAGTACAAACACGACACACAGACCAATGTGAAGCAGTTCTTGCGATGGAAACAACTCTATGAAGCATCTGGCTGCCAAGTGCCTGAATGCTGGCCCAAGCAGGTGAAGCATGATGGGCACACCATTTCTGTGAGTGATATTTGGTTCATTGCCCACCACATGAAGAAGCTTAGCACAAAGACAGGCAACTCGGCGCTAACAGCTGTTGGCAGGGAGTAAATTTCTGTGTCGCTGGCTTTGCAGCTCAAGGTTTTCCTATTTCCCTCCAAGTGAACAGCAAATGCGATGAACGATCTGCCCAACGTAGCAATGACACGCATGGCTTCAAAGCAATGTCTAAATGGTATTAATGGTCGTTTTTTTTTCCATAGGGTCCATCTTGTGGGAACATTTGGTTAAAATCAACGCTGGAAATCAATAATTGTCAGGCGTTCTCCAAAAGATCGAGAGGGAGGGCGTGGTGCTCTCCACTGGTGACTTTGTGCCCTGTGACGTGGTGGTTGGTTGTATCGGCTTTGAGCGTTCCAACACTCTCTGTGAGACTTTGACAGGGCGCAGTGAAGTGAAGACTACGAACTACTTGGACCAAGACATGATGTACCTGGCGGACGCAGAGATAGATGAAGGCCAGGGAATTGGTGATTTGGCCTGCTCTTTCAGATAGTAGAGTCAGTCAGTGTCCAAAAAGGGCTTGTTTCTACCCTTCAATTATTCCTGACAGTTTTGCTTTGTTTACAGGCGCCTTCAACTCTTTCTTTGGCTCCTCAGTCTTGGAGTATGGGAAGTTCTTCAGCAGCTTGACTGCACGGAAACTTGCATGTGTAAAGATGTGTAAAGATGTGTAAAGCATTAAAGTTTGGCTCAGCTTTTGGTGGGTGCAGCTTCCCTTTTTTGGGAAAAAATAGGTGCCAATTTCGGCGCTACCAGCACATTGACCTGCATCAACCCGAGGCAATGTCTTCGTCGAGGGTCTCCAGCGACCAGATGTGCTGGGCGAACAGCTTTGGGGATCGCTGACAACGTCCGTGCCCATTTCTCAGAGGCAAGGCTTCTTTACAAATGAGAAAGAGAGGGCTGACCCTGGAAGCACTGGAAGAGTTCTGTTTGTATCTGAATCTCTCTCTCTCTCTCTCTCTCTTGTGTAGGCGTGTTTTCAGCATGTTGTAGCATCTCTGATTGAAAGTAGACCAACCCGCTGATCTCACAAGAAAGGGCAGTTTAGTCTTCGGAATCTTCCCAAACATCAAAGATGGCGAGGTCTGGTTTTGCGTGTTTTCCGTCGAGGTTCAACAAGATGTGCCCACGTTGATTCCATGATTTCCATGCCAGGAAATGGAACCAATACATTGCCTCCGCAATGAAACTCATTGAGGTAGACCACCAGATTTCTGAACACGCGCGGCACCAGGCCAATTGCAGCTATCACTAAGCATACTAAGCATGAAGAACAGTGCAAAAGGAGACGTTGGAGGTAGTGGCTTAGGAACAGAATAGGAGGTTGTGTCAGCAAAGTGTTGAAACTGCAAACGATCGTTGCTCTTCCATTTTCATGATGGGAGCAAGTACACGACGGAGAATACTGGCAAGTAATTTCCAAGATGTCGTTAAAATCCTGCAGAAACTTGGAAGTGTCCAGTTTGATCACTGCCAGGTGGAAGCACGCACTAAGCACTTTTGGCGCACCTTGCCCCCTAGCAGCTTCTTGGCGGTGAATCGACGTGAGTGGGAAGAGATGCATGATCGCTTGAACGGTGGAGTCCCTGTGCCAAAGGAGCGGACGAAAACTTCTGCGATTTGCTGTTGGTTCTTCGGCTTTTCGTTTCGGTCGTATTGGTGTCAACCGTCAGTCGACACTTTTCAGTTCTGGGTTGGGCAACAAGATGTTCAGTTTGGTTCAGGAGCAGCAGCTGCCTTACTTCTTTGAAGAGATCCCCGCTTGGTGCTGAGCAGGTGTCATTGGCAGCGGCTAGCACAGGTTCCCCTGACAAGTGAGTTGGCGCAGTTGGCACTATCTAATCCATGGATATACCTGTTGCATGATGGTGTGCCAAGATTGGTACCTTCCATGTGACAGTGGATTTCTGTGCGTCAGATAGGCTGACCGTCACGGAAATAAGTATTGCATGACATACAGCTAGTCTGATCACCACATTGCGCGTTGCAGGGTGATCTAAGATTGAACTGGACAGGAGAATTCATAGCCTAGATTGTAAGTTTTGGTGTCAAGAGGAGGAGTTGCAATGGCAATGGACCCAATCTGCCGCTGTTCCTTTGTTGATTGCAACATAGTACAACAAAGGTCTTACCGATAGCGTTTGACACCAATGTTTTGCCATTGCACTTCCCTCTTGTGTTCAACCCCTGGACCTCGACTATGGAGGTTGTGCTATTTGATCTATTTTGATCTATTTTGCTAGTGGCGGCCTCGCGCTGTATGTCCACAGTGACCTTCCGGAGTGCCAGCCAGACTCGTGACTCCCGTACAGTTGGGAGCCACCACCGTCAGCAGAAAAAGGCTTTTCTGGGTGGCAGCTTTCCGGTGGCTTTTTTTTTGGTTTCAGGAAAGATAGTGTTGCGCACACCCCAGTGGGGTTGTTCATCCTTTCAGGATCCGATTTGTGCATCGCGGTTGTGTCTGAGTGTCTTGGGGTGAGCCATGCTTCCAACGGAAATATGGACTCGTGTGGCAGGTGTGGCCTATCTGCACCCTGCACCACCACGGGATCCTGGAGGTTTTTGCGTTGTTTGGTGCAGAATTTGGTCAAGTCATTGCATTTCGAATTGTGGTTGTTCCACTCGTCAACATCTACCACCTTCTCTAGGGTCCTAATGTCGTTTTTTTTGTTTAGTTGATGACTAAAAACGGTGCCCCGTTGCTTCATCGGTGAGGAAAATAATTCTTGTGCCCCCTGTTAAACTGGTAGTTTTTTTTTCAGCAGAATGCCAGCATTCGCAGCAAGAACTCGGCGAAGCAACCCCGCGGTTACACCGGTGGCTACAGCCAGGATCTTTCCCGTAGGTGCCGGAAGAGTACGGAAACAAACATCGGTCTTTTGTTGTGAGTCGTTTTGGGAGTGAAACATATGTTGACCAACACAACCTTGGGTCAAACTTTGCGTTGGTTTAATATACACCTATGCACTTCCTCATGATTTTCCTCATTGCCGGGCCAGGCCTGTCTGAAATCCAGATGCGGCTTGGAGAAAGTGGCACAGATAATGGCCTGTCATCGGACCAACAAAAAGTGGGGAAACGTTATGTTGATGTCACGCCGCCACTTTGAGGGATGGTGAAATTCTGACGCTGATGCTTTTAACGGTTTTTGAAACAGTCTTTCAAACTTTCAAGGGAGAAATTCCAGTTTAGATCAGGTAATAGCTTTCACATCACAACAAAGGCCTGACGCAAAAAAGCAGCGATGTTCATGACCGCCAATTTTGTTTTTAGCTTCAAGTGGGGCTTCGAAGACACAAAGGGAGGCTCTTATATAGGCATGCGTCGCGGCATCAAAGTTTTTTTTCATTTGCATGCATTCCCTTGTACTATCGAACTGTGTAGTTCATATTGACTATATCATGTATGGCGGAATAGTTAGAATTGCGAAATATTTTCCCCGAGAGCGTTTCATTTCAATTTAGCCACATTGGCCATATGGTTTCATTTCACCGGAAGCAAACGACCCAAGAAACTGCAAGACCCTGAGATAGAGATCATACAACTATAACCGTTTCCCCTTGTTTTTTTTCCTAAGCCGTTGACCCTTTAAAAGACGCCTTGTGAAAACATACAACAACAGCCGTGTCGGTTTGTCGTTTTTCTTTTCGCATCAATGGCCTTTGATGCGGCTTGGAGTGCAGTGAATCGAGATGAGCAAGAAGAGGTGGATTGCTCAAAGGGTGCATCAAAGAGTGAAGTTTTTCGAAAAATGCCACCCACCCATTGGGATGAACTGGCAACTCCACAAGGGGCCCGGGATATTTTTTGGATTTTTTTGGGCTGTTTTTTGTTCTCTAATATGTTTTTGCGCATTTTTTTTTTCGAAATGGAAAGTTAGTGAAGGGTGCTGTATCTATAGGTTTATATGTTGTTGATACTTGTTGCAAGATTTTGTTGATGGATTGGTAGAACTGACATGAAGTGATTTCGAAACAAATCCGAACAGGTTGACATTTTCATGAGGAGTTGATGATGACCATGTTTTTGGAATGATTCTTAATGTTTCTGACTCCCTGACTTGACCAAAATGGATGTAAATTATTTCTTTTTAGTACTTCTGATGAAATCTCAATTTTCAAAAGTAATAACCTCCCGTTTTTGACACGTTGTTTACCACATCTTGTAAATTTCTTTGTTGATTTTGCAAGGTAATAGTAAATAACACCGCAACGCCCCATGGAACATGATGACTTGTTGGGATTGGTGGCCAGGCACGAGCAATAGCCATTGCAAATGACTTAGAGCGCACTTTTGCAGACATGCCAATGGTCGGGCCCTCTTTGATGGCACTCTTGGGGATTTCAGTTGGTGGCAATTTTTTGTGGTGCTGTTGTTTCTTTTTTGGTTGCTGTGTGTTGGGTGGGCGGGGGTGTTATGTTTGTATATCTATAATTAGATCATATGGATGTATTTATATGTCAATGTATATATATATATATACACAGACTATTTTGGGATATTGAGTCATAGGAACTTGGAGCATAACCTTTGGATATCTTTGGATCCATAACCCTCGCCCTAAACCTCTCTAACTCTACTCTAAACCACTCTAAACCTCTCTTAGCTGCAGTTTAGAGCGGCAAAACATTGAAAATTCAAGAAGACAAAGGTTTAGAGCAGTTTAAAGTACAGTTAGAGCGCTTTAGAGCAGATTTAGAGAGGTTTACAGTGGTTTAGAGTAGATTTAGAGAGGTTTAGAGCGAGGGTTATGGATCTAAAGGTTATGCTCCAAGTTCCTATGATTGAGTGAAGTTCAGGAAGGTTCTTTGAACGGCTTTTGTGTGGGTTTTTGCTTACTGATACCTGAGGTGGCGCCCAGGAAGCCGCAGATCTTTCGGATTCTGGAGGTCTGGCACTTTCCCAAAATGTGTCTTTTCAGAAAGGTCATTTTGGTCGATGCTTGAAATGAGCTTTAAAAAGATGTGACCAAATGACCTTTCTCACCGTTTGGTTTTAAAAAGCACTTTTTTGGTTTTAAACATTTTACATTTTTGAAGGTTGGCAGATTCTCCCTTGGTTTTTCCATTTCGTTTGCGTCTTTTGCAAATGAGCTATTCGCAAGGAGTTTGGCAACTCTAACCCAGACATTGGCTACACCCAAGGTATGTAAGGAACTCAGTGCTACTGACAACAAGTGGAGTTTTTTTTGTGGAAGATCTCCTAAGCTTCATTCAGAATCAAGAAACATATGGTACTTATCGTGGCACACAAGATGAGACTGACCCAACCTTGTCTGTTCGTTGTTGTTTCCCTTTCTAATACAGCATTTCAAGACATAGTGAGACTATTGAACCATCAATCTCGGGACCTGGAAGCAATAATGACAATTCCCGTGGACAATATTAGGTTGGAAGAACCTTCTTCCAAGAATTGATCAACAAATGATGGTCGGTGAATCATTCCTACAAAAGAAGAGATGAACATTTGCGCAGTTCTCCTCGCTTTTTGCAAACACCCTCGAGCGAACCTCACCCCAAATGGTAGTTTCATATGAGAAATCTACCAACAGGAATCTGAAAATTCATGAAAATTCCATCCCCTCAGCTCTTTAGCGACATGAATTTTCATAAAAATTGCCTACTGATTTAACCATGTAACGAGGTTTTGCTATGTTATAACTTTGTGTTCATATACCGTAGCTAAACGAAAACAAAGTCGCCCCGATCAACGTGGATCAACGTTG
Source organism: Breviolum minutum Mf 1.05b.01 (assembly GCA_000507305.1). NCBI lineage: Eukaryota > Dinophyceae > Suessiales > Symbiodiniaceae > Breviolum > Breviolum minutum. The sequence continues at coordinate 22,213 of DF243265.1, read as the reverse complement.
CGCGATTTTTTGTTGTTGCGCATGTTGCGCTTGCCTTAGGAACTATGTGGCAGCAACCCTGGTCTTGAAGTTTCATCCAAGGGAGGATACAGCGCAGCTTGATGCAAAAGGGGACCACGGGTACCACGGGGTTCGCCGGTTGCGTAGTTGTTTCAGATCTGAACAAAAAAAAACATAAAAAGATATAGAATGGAGATTTATATACTGACCGTCTACTTGACATTTGTGATCTTTGGATTTCCATCTGTTCTTTTTTCTCAATTTATCAGCAATTTTTCGAAACGCTGAGTTTCTGGAACAGTGTGGACCATACCACCCACTCGGAGTGGTAACGGTAGTTGATCCACTCCTCTGACATCCGAGGCGTAAGAAGTTCAATGAAGTCTTGCTGCAGTTTAGCGGCTTTTGGCCTGGAAGCTAAGAAACGCAAGACAACAAAATCTGCCTAAAACACGTTGGGAAGACACACAAGAATACTGAAACCTGTTTTGTTTTTGGGGGGAAGCAAATAGAACGTGATACAACGTGATACAACATAATGCAACCAGATTACCTTTTGAGGCTTTGTGAGCTTTTGCGTGTTATGTTTTACGTTTTATTATCTGGTTGACATGCCAATTTCTGGCTGAAAACAACGCGCCCCAAACACACTGGGGTTTTTGAAGTTAAGCTATGGACGTTCAACACTTAGAGATCCGGAGATGACAATCTTGAAGCGTGCCTGCATTGTTCGGCGGATGTTTGTCCTTTGCCATCCCGTCGGTTCTCAGTGTAATTATATAATGGTTTCATGAGGATTTGTCAATGTGTTTCATATCTTTTATTATTGTTACTTGTATCAATATTATTGCTTGCTTTTTTTGCTTTTGATATGCATATTAATCTTTAGATACCAACATGATATCAACAACTTCCGATGCTCATCCGTTGCTAGTATTCACCAGACAGATCAAGGTCTGATGGTTTTCCTCTTCTGGGTGTTGGTGTCCAATTGTATCAAAGGCCATAGGGAAAAACATGGGAGAACGGGGAACGGGAAGAGAATGACATATAATTGGTATATAATGTATATAACATCAACATACGAAAAGAAATAGGGAAAGTTGATTTAGAAAGAGTTTTTGTCTGGAAATCATCTAAGAATTTGTAGTCCCTGTATCACTTGATAACTTGGAAAGTGGCAAACCAAAGACGCTTTTAAGCATTATTTGGTATTCATGCACATTTTTTCAATGGTTGTACGTCACGATTTATGTATACATTGTTTTCACATAATGTGATATATATATATATACAGTGGTCCACATATATATATATATTATATGCATATCTTACACGTATAAAGTAAATATACATCTAATGAGCACCATCCCCACCATTGTGGGCCTTTCATGGAAGTTCAAGAGATTTCCTCAGGTTGGCGGAGCGGCATTTGCCTAGTTTATCCGGTCACCTTGATCGCTGGAAACTCAACGTTGAACGGATTTCCAGAATCTTCGTTTTTTTTTCCACTTAGAAACTCCTGATGTTTGCTCTGAAAGTTTGTTTAAAGGTTTCAGGGCTTAGTTTCTCAGAGAGGGTTGTTAACTTACTTGAAGGGATGAGAGGAGATGGCATCATATTGCAGGTTTTGCAGGGGAAGCCAAACAGCGACAGAAAGCTTTCAAAGTGTCTTTGGTAACCTTCTTTTGGGCAGATGCTTTTGGTGGTGGATCTTATGCCCATGCTAAAAAGTTCCCAACCTTTCCTTTCTCTCTCACTCTCCCCTTCTATTTAATCATATGTGTACATAACATTTTCACCACTACTCCGATTCATCCTCACAACTCATACTTCTATGTTCAATGCTAAGTATTTTCAAACTCTGACTGAAGGCATTGCACAACTTTACTGCAACCGAATTTTTCCTCGGAGGTTGTGGGGTTGAACCGCTGAGCTATTTACCCAACGGCTTGATGCTTAACAGATGAAAAGCATGGACTGGGAGAGAGATATGGCAATAAACGATGGCTATTTTCATCTGGTACAATCTTGGGCAAGCATTGAAAAAACCCCTGTCATACTGATCATACTGTCCATGTGCTAGTGCAACCTGAGATTGTCATCATTTTGGATACGTTTTGAGGTTGGCATTTTTGATCTTGAGCTGTTTCAGTGAAAATCATGATGCTTTATCAGACATTCTCGGGTCATAGATTTGGGTGACAGTTCCGAATGCCTGAGGTTGGCTATCGTTATTTGGCCATGCTGGCTGGTTTACTCCAAAGAACCACCCCATGAGCCATTGCACCTTGTGGCAGATTGAAGATCCGCTTCTCATGCTAGGCAAATGGCTGCCTTTGCCAGCTGTCATTGAGGCCCATTTTTACTGATTCAGTGCAATTTTTCCAACAGGCCTAGCCCATTGTCACCATTCTGAATTGATTTTGAAAGCGATTTGAAGAACCACAAAGGAACCTCATTATGATCATGTACTTTGCCGTTTATTGAACCCTACTACTTGATGGTTGATAGGCACTCCTTCCTTCATTGAGTTCATATATGTTTTCCTTTTCCTAAGAGTCAGCATGTTCAAGCTAAATACCAAAACACTAGCTACCTACATGCATACTTAATATACACATACATCACGATTGTAGATGGTATACGTCATCTCCAAGACGTAGACGATGCGATGCTTCAAAGGTCATGGATTTGTTCGTGGAGTTCGGCCTTCGTGGAGTATTGGCCACTGGGAGACAACGCTATTGATGTGATATTGAATAGGGCCGGGGGGAGAGATCATCAGTTTTACAGAGAACAAAACAGAGATATATGAGAATGAATGAGAAATATCCATCCTGGATGAATCTCGATTTTTTCCGCGTCACTTCCAGATGACTAACGAGACATTTCAAAACAAACACCGTTTTTTTTTTGAATGACTTCGATGTGTCGCTGAGGCTGTGACATTGGCATTGTTTCACATGCAACAGCGTCGTTTCATCGCCGCACGGGCAATGGAACATGTGTCTGGGTGCTCGAGGACAAGTAGAACACAGAAGAAACGACACGAATTAGCAGTTTACCTGGTCTAATAAAGGGGTGATTGATAAATCCTTGCATGTTGTTTCCGGAAATGGTGTTATTGTTTCGCATTACCAGCTCATTTGTTTCTAGTGGACCGACCGTGATGAGATATTTTGAAACATGTGCATTCAGGTGGTTGGATCTTACAAGTAAAACAGCTGACAATACTTCGCACCAAGATGTTTGATTACAATCTACCCAAACATCTGACATTCCCAAGTATCCGAAATCCTTTGGCCAGAGAACCACTTTTTTCACATTTAATCAACTCACTCTCTTCAAGAAGAAAAAAAGTTGATTGAAATTTCAACCCTGTAAGGCTGGTAACTTCCCCGAAATCTCATTCACCGAAATTGATGATTTCCAAGTTTCCGCAAAAACGAGGTTGGAACTCATCAACCAAGACATGCGAACTTCGCCGATTGATGGAGAGTTGTTGGTGAAATCCGCCAAACTTTGGCTTCCTTGCTGGCAGTTAAGGATCAAGTGTCGTTTTTTTTTTTCCCATGTCGTTTCTTCAACCCTTTTTTTCCCTGGGAAGTTTTACTGGGATGGCATCCACGGGGAAACTGACAGATCAACCTCGGGGAACTGTGGAAGGGAAGGATGACGGATGACTGATGATCAGACAGTTTGGCTGGGTTGGATGATCTTCAGATATCTTCAGAGGTCACGGGACGTTTTCATTTCATCAGTGTTGGATGAAGCTTTTGCTAGAGCCAGTCTCTCACCATCTCTTATCATCTCTCAATGATGATCGACAGACAACCTAGAGGACTTGACCTTTTCGTATAGACGCATAGCAGATATATATATATATATACATCGTATATATCTTGAATCCCAACAACTTCTCTCAGCCCATTTCTGAAGCATGAAAGTTGAATAGAATAGAAGCTCCGGTCTAAAATTCATCAAAATTGGTATCATACTTGTGTGGTCCAATGCATCCCAGGTTTTGATCGAAAACTATCTAAACATCAGATAAGTCATAGTGAGACACTAAGGGATGTGACCCCAAAAGCTATCTTAGCAAGAAACAATCCCCGTATGGGCCGTGATTCAGGGTTGGCCAGATTGGTGAAGGATCCATACACAAGAGACCACATATACCCAGACATATGGTACATTTATATACACCATCATACACCGACTGATTGCCTACTGATGTATCTCTATGTCATGTATTTGACCCAAAAACTAAGATGGAACCCAACAAGATCACCAGGGATTAAAGGGACATCATTTTCCATTCATTTTCCATTTTTCGGGGTTCTATATTTCCATGGTTCCATGTTTTGCCCAGGCTCCCTTCGGTGAATCGTGCTGTTGCAGAGTCCTATGGTATCCCTGAGACGAATCAGCTGGTCGACTTCGGTACAAGTGGAAACACCTAGTAGGCGCCCCGTTGACCACTGGGCCATGAGAGAGTTGGAACTTCGCCCTTTTTTGCTTTAAGGATGTAGGAAGAACCCATTAAAAGTCTACAAAACATGCCAACCGTAGAGGATGGAGGAGGCGTGATCTTTGTTTTTCCGGTGCAATTGAGCCAAGATGTGCGGAAACGACTCTCCGGATCAATGATACCGGCCAGGACCTCTGAGTTTTATCCTCGAGTCGGTTTTTCTTCATAACTCAGATTCATAACCCTGCGACCCAACTGCTATCTTTTCCAGTCTCTCCATAGAGGTGTGCAGTTTCGTCCAGTTTCGTTCAACGGCAGGGTTTTGAATGTAGGCCAGTGATAATGATCCAACCTTTCACAAAGCTCAACGCTGTTCTGCACAAAGTCCTGCAGAGCCACGAGCGACCTTGTGGCCCAGAGCGGCATACAAAAATGGAGGGTGGTTCGCTTTGACTTAGAGGGGAACACTTGGGAAAAAAGTCATAACTCGTAGATCTCCCCCAAAAATTCAAAAGGTTTACAAGAATGATCATTGTAAGTAAAATCTCAACCTTGTTGCCTAACTAGTTCAAGTATGTTCAAGTAGAAATCAGCAGCTACCGGGTATCGAAGACAAAAGCCTTCGATTGAGATTCATGTGTTTCTTAGGATTGACATGGATTGATGCTCCGCTGATGTGGATCAGTGTGTCTTCCGGCGTCTTTTTCCACTCTTAAAAGCAACTACGAACTTCCAAGCTGGCCATGTAAAACACACAATTTTTGAGTGTCTATACGGAGTGAGTAGCACAGTTGACAGGAGAGCTGTAGATTATGGCAGAGGATGGCAGAAAACATGCAAGTTTCAGCAAGTTTCTATGGGAGTCTTCATCACTCATTGATACTCATTGCCTCACATCTATGTCTGCTTATCTAGGATCCACCCTCATATTCATAATGGATGATCTGCAATGATTAGGAACGATTGGTGGTCTATTTAAGCGAAGAATGACGCCGTTGTTTCTAATACAATTGCCACCCTGCAAACATGATGGGTCAAGGACTTCGGTGTGCAAACACCGGAGAGAAAACAAAGATAGTCGACATGACATGTATTAAGGGAAAAGGCTACAGAAACGAGGTGGTAACTGGCTCTTAGATTCAGCAGCCTGTCAAAGTGGGAGTACTCTTTAGAAGTTGACAGCAGGAAATCCGTCATCAACCAAATGTGACAAAGGTGGTAGACACAGTGAAAAGGACAACGATATCATCGCTTCAAGAAATCTCTTTAGATGTCGTTTTGGTGACTGTAACTACTTGGCCGGCTGGTCAAATGTGCTACTTCTTTACAGCTACAGATAACAACCAACAACCAACATCAGCCAACAAGCTCACTCCTAGAATTTTTGGAATTAAAAAGGCTATAAGAAATGATTCAAACTCGCAAAATGCTCTGAGCAACAAGTTGAACTTCAGTTTCCACTGGTGCCTTTTATTTGTTGCGGTAAAAAACCCACCACCAATGCGGAACTCGATCCATCAGAGACTGGAGTCGTGGAGGTGGGCGAAAGTAAGAGGTTGACTTGTAAAAGGTGAATGTCTTAATGGAGTTGATTGAAACATATTGAAGGTACTGGCCAGATTTTTCCGCAAGACTGGAAGGTAGCATGACAGTTTTGTTCCCATGAAGTTTAGACTAGATGTGGAACCCTATACCGCAGACATGTACCAAATAACGTGAATGCATTTTTTCTATGGTGTACCAGAGTAGTACGGCGAATCTGGTGTCCTGATGAGATCCAACCTATACCCCCATTGAGTAATACCAGAGTCATGCTGTAAATGTGGTGTCCCCGCCGTATTTTGATGTATTTTGCATTCCTCATCTCACCGTTTTGTTGTTCTTGATGTGCTGTTTGACCTGGGGTCCGCATGATTTCCCTCCATCGTGCTGGGAAATGAGCTGCGAATGTGGTGTCTGTCCCCTTTGTGTTTTGCATTGAAAGGAGTGACTTTTTTGCTTCAGGGGTGACTTGACGGTGCGCTTGTGGTGTCTCCATGAGTGGCGTCTCACCTTACTTTACCCCAACGGATCTCGCTTCATCATGTTTTTTTTCTGTTGGCTGAAATGCCGACCACTTAAGCTTTAGTAAATTTTAGATACACTCCCTGAAACTAACATAGCACCTCAAAATAGGCCATCCCAAAAGGAAACTAGTCTTCAAACCATCCATTTTCTGGTGCTATGTTAGTTTCAGGGAGGGTATTTGCCAGATTTTCAACCAACCAACTGCAGAGATCGTGGTTGATTGCTGATGTTTTTGTTTACCACCCAAGCTTTGAGAGGTATGACTGAAGCACCAGAGGCGAGCGAACTTCCGTGGTTTCCTTGGGGATTCTGAGAGGTCGATACAGATATACCAAAGGATCAAAACAAATCAAAGATATGCACCATCAAACACTAAATGGCAAATGGCTTGAAGTTGTCAAAAATGACTTTTTGATAATAGGAAGCTTCTTTTTGAAACTCCATTTTCAGGTTCCATGTCGTTTTTTTGGGAGAGATGATGATATTTCAATTATTTGAGAGGTCCAAGACGAACAAGAACATGTCCAAGAAGTCTTTGCAATTTGTCCAAGATCTAAGCATCCAGTCCACCTTGCTGCGATTTCTGCATGTTTGTTTTCATCGCACAGGTCGCTGGGCAGACGGGTCAGACGGAGGTGGAGCAACTGCGACAGCAGGTGGAAGAGTTGCTCAAGGAGCGGTGCAGCGAACGACCTTCGTTGACGTTAGTTGGCTCATATCGATGGTAGTAACATTGGCATCCAAGAAACCAACCCTAGACCCTAGGTGAATTTTCTGCAACACCAAGATGGCTCAACATGGCTCAACATGGCTGAATAGCTTGGTGGTTTAGGAAGGAAATCCATGACAACATTGAAACCCTTGAAGTTGGTGAAGGCATTTAGCAGCTCAGCTCTTGTGATGATGAAACATTTGAAAAAAATTGAAGGCTATTTTTCTTAGGAATACCTGTTGATGGTTCAGAGATCCCAAACAACCACGTAACATGTATGAAACCCTGGAAGTAATGTGATATTTACCTTTTCAACTGGTTAGCCGGATTTCTTCCATCAACAGTAGAACATTGGCTTGCATTGCCAACCCCTTGCCAGTATTTCAGAATATCAGAATAACTCCACGGCTCAATGTATGTTGCAAGCACTGCTTCGAACTTGAACTGAAGTCTTGTAGAATTTGGGACATCTGTCCAAAACATTATCCCATTATTGACAGGGTTTTATGCATCCCAGGTGGTGCAGGATTTCTTTCATCAACAGTATCATGGTCACTTCACTCCTTGGCTCTGAAATCAATCCCCATGGGAGAAATTTGTCTGGATTGGCACCGGATTTTTTTGTTTGAACGGCCATGCATTGGTCAGGAGCGCAACGAATGGCAGGAAGAGCGTTCTCGTTTGCGCCCTTCACCTAGCAGCCTAGCAGCTAGCACTGGACACTGTAGCTGTGATGCAGGATGCTGACCCAACAAATTCAGAAACAAATATGCTCTGTTGACCTTGATTTTACAAAGGATATATATATATATATAGATGGATAGAATCTTTCCAGGGATACACAAGGAATCACAAGGACACCATTGTGCCAAGTATCACCGTTATCACTGTATCATCCTCATTTATTTGGTGCCATCAGGTGACGAAATTGAAGAGCTCCGAAGCCGCCTGTCAAAGGGTGAAGAGACCAAGGACGGACAAATGTGGGGAAGGAAGGCGTCTTCCGAACTATGGCGAATGGAGAAGATTTCACAAACTCATATTTGATATTTAAATCATATCGAAACATACTAGATATACGTACGTTGGTATCATATCTAGTATACTTTTAGAAGGATCTACATATCTGCACATTATTTAGAAGTATGTTACATGATATGATATTCTGCATCGATGTGGTATATATCTCTATGTAGATTGAGAGGGGAGAAAGACAAAGACTGAGGAGGTCGTCATTGGGAATACTGGATTTGTATAGGACCACAGTTCACTAAAGATGATCATGTACCTTGATTGAATTATTCTTTAATATGATATAATATGATTCAGTATACATCCATTGATTAATGTATGGAATGTTTGAATGTTTGAATGTTCATGAAATGCAATTTCCACCCAACATGACCTTTGTGTTTTAGAAAGTTCACAAACATGATAGGTATTATTAGACTAGGTGGTAGTTTCACACATTTTTATTTTTCAGATGGGTTGAACCCAACTACTCCCTGGACGCTTAACAGTTCGCCCCTGCAAAAACGATAGTTGGAAGACGATCCTCTCCTTTTGGGGCATGGTATCTTTAAGGAAAACTGTTGATGGTTCAGAAATCCCAAACAACCACCCGGGATGTATGAAAGTGGGATAAGACTACCTATCAACTGCACATGGGCCTTGGAGTGAAGCGGATTGGATCGTTGATTTGATCACTGGAAAACGACGATGTTCGTCGTTTTCTGCGTTTTATTTTTTGGGCATGTTTGGCATAGCTAAGAATAAACAAATGTACTGAATACATAATGATGATATATGGCCTTAGGAATATGTATATATAGAACACCATATTTAATAGCCATCTCTCACACGTTCATACTGGCAGAACCCGGATGCTGTTGCAGATGGAGAGGTGGGGACTGGCAGGGAAGTAGTATGGTGGAATCTTCCAAACCTGAAAGGCTACACAATTTGTTTCTGAAGTGACAGGATTGTGGATGAACATCTTGTGGCATGGGCATTACATCAGATTCTTCATGCATGGAATAACTTGAAGGATGATGCTTTTTGAGTTTGGGGCACCTCTGAACTGAAATACCTGGCAAAGCTGGCACCTGGTATTTTTCTTGCTATTTGCCTGCTTCGCAGATTCCGCTTTATTTTATTTAGGCAGAGCCAATAAACCTGGAGGTATTAGAGTGTCAACAAAAGATGGGATTCAGAGTGTTGGAAACACCAGGTATCTTCTATATCGAAGAACCCAGCAAACAATGGGAACTCATATGGAATTGAGTCGAGCATTTGGGAGTTAAGTCCATGGCTTGATCACGTTTTTGATTCGCAAGGGCAGCCTGCATGCAATGCTGGCGCAGATGTTGCGGTGTCCGCAGGAGCAGCCAAGAGCAGTTTTTCAGACAAGACTTGTTCCTTTGTCCTGTGGCCAGCTATGTGATTTTTCGTTGGTGATACTTTCTGAATGTTGTCACAACTACTACATCATCTAAATCATCATCTACTACTACTACTACTACTGCTACTACTACTGCTACTACTACTACTACTACTACTACTACTAGTACTAGTACTAGTACTAGTACTACTACTACTACTACTACTACTACTACTGCTACTGCTACTGCTACTGCTACTGCTACTGCTACTGCTACTGCTACTGCTACTGCTACTGCTACTGCTACTGCTACTGCTACTGCTACTGCTACTGCTACTGCTACTGCTACTACTGCTGCTACTACTGCTACTGCTACTGCTACTACTGCTACTACTGCTACTACTGCTACTACTGCTATAACTACAACAAGTACTAAGTGTACCAAAGTTGTTGGCTCAACCAGTCGCCAGTGAAGAACAACCCTTTCCATGTTGCTGCAGGATGAGTCACTACAACTCACTGGCATCGAGCAACTCTTCGTCGAGCAAACGCAGGTTCAGTTCATGGTGTCCAAGGGTAGGATATGTGTAGGATATGGTAGGATATGGTAGGATTTGGTAGGATATGTGTAGGATAAAAAACATTCAGCTAAACAAAATCCTTCCCACCTTTGCCATCTTTAGTACTTCTGTTGTTGCCTTCAAATTGCTTACAGTAAATGATCCATAAACAAATTTTGAAGGACCTTTCTGATCTTTCATCATTATGCCTAAATTACTGCTCATTTTCAATGGCCTTTCATAACAGAAACACCGACAACGACCACATCGCGTCGTTGATGCGAGGCAGGTGCTGCTCAGTTAGAGTCTACTCCACAGCTGCATCAAAGTTTGGAGGTCTGGGACCCCGATTGCTGGGACCCGAATTCGGTCCGACGACGAGATTCGATCCTGGATTTATTCAAATTATATATATAGACATGATACGCATATAATCGCATATATATACATACATATATTGATACATATATATATATATACATTGATATACTATGTATTCTTCATTATTGTGATTATGATTATGTCGTCAAGATTGTACTTATAATTACCATCATCAAGGTATTATCATCATTTTTATTATTATCAACAATACTATTATTATTATTACGATTTTTATCATTAATATTATTATCATTATTATCATGTTTATCATTATCATTATCATTATTATTATTATTATCATCATCATTATTGTTATTGTTTTTGTGACCGCTTCAACCCCAAGTGATGGTTTACAGTTTCAACATTTGAGGATTTTTTTTGGACTATTCAAAATACAGGATCTTTCAGGTAAAGTGGAACAACCAATACTATGAAACATTACTCCAAAGGGTCGACGCGTGGAAGCCATTCGAAAGAAGCCACTTCCAATGATCTTCATGACATGTCTCTCATGTCTAATGAGTAAAGGTGAGTATAGAATGACCCCTGTCACCTTGCACTTTTTCCATGTCAGCCTTTAACTCTCTGGAGTTTTGACAGGTAGCTGTTAACATCTTTGTTCACCATCAGAACAACTGGACTTTGCTTCTCAAGGCACGTTGGATTTACGACATATTGGGATGGTGCGACCCAGTCCACTTTATTCGGCTGCATCGACCTTCAATGACTTGATGACTGAAATTCATTTTAAAATCTCAGGATCTTTTTGAGGTTGAATTAAGGATTTGTGATTTGAGTTGATTTGACATGATTTAGAAATAGAGACTCTGGCCGTTTTGTTTTGGAATTACCAATTTGGGCATTTCGCAATGCAGTGCAACGAAACTCCCTCGTCTCAGTTCACTTCCAGCTCTGGAAGTTGCAAGGCATCGCAGTTCCTCTCGGTTTTGCTGGCAGCCGCCGCCTCAGCCGACCGTAAAACGTCTACAAAGACCAAGGCGTAAAACGCGAGGCAACCGTGCTATCTTCTCAAAGTTGTTGAAGTTGGAGACTTTTTTTGTTCACAGATGTTCTAAGATGTTTTGAGTGGCAGACTCTCTACACCGCTGTTCACCTGACAAACGTCAGTTGATTTGCATTTTTTCCTGCCGCAGCAGTCTCTTAGGAAAAAAAACACGATTTCAATCCGGCCGCGTCTCCACCACCGAGACTTCTGGCGCAGCAAGCTTCGTTGGGGTGCTTCTTGCGCCCCCATTTTTGCAATGGCAAGACGATGGCGGGCCATTATGGCTGCTTTGGCCATTAGCCTATGCCTACCAAGGGTCTTCATGGCCTCTTGGCCTCGCGTCAGCATTTCCCCCAATAAGCAGCGTCGTGCAGCCTCGAGATTGTCGATGAGGTTAGGACCCAGTGGTGGTAGTGACCCTGTGAACAATGTCTCCCCAGAAATTGCTGAAGCTGGACGTAAATATGCTCAACGTTATGAGGACATCATGATGGCTGGTAGACAACTTTGGGCACAAATGCAGAAGAAAGAAGGTGTACCAGACAAGATTTATTTCATTGGCACCAATGGAAACACTGGCAAACTCATTGGTGAAGCATTGATGGATGGATTGGCTTATGTCCCTGCCCCTGATGGCACCTTTTTCCTTCGACGCAAGCCTGGCATGGAATATCCCAAGTTGGTCTACTACTTGGTAGAGTCAGATGAAGAATTGGGAAAGAAAGCACCCAAATCCGCAGTGGATCTCTATATGGAAGATTCCAAAACCTATCGTGAACTTGAGACCAGCATTTTGAAGGAATTTTCTGAATTGGAGACCAATGGAGTGCCTGCAGGTCTCGTGGTAGGTGAGAGTGCTGTAGATGTACCTGAAAACTTGGAAATCATGAAGAAAGGCTTAGTTGTTTGGATCGATGTGGCACCAGAATTTAGTTGGAGCAAAACACAGATGCGACCCAAACCTGGTGGTGGACTTTTTATACCATTTGAACGTGTGAGACCACCAGTGTGGTGTATTGCCAATGGTTGGGATGGTGATATTGATGATGGTGAAGCTAAATCTGACTATATCGACATGGTATCCCAGTACAGTGAGAAATATGAAGACTTGGCAGACATTCGATTACGTGCAGATGTCCCTGGAATTGTGGAGAATCAATACTGGGGTGCAGAGAGGTTGGTTAAAGCCATTGCTGAGTTCTATGACATCAACACTGAGGGAGGATCTGTTGAGGAGGAAGTCCTTGAACGAGATTTGGAGAAATTTTTGGAAGGTGCTCGACTCTCCAAATACTTGCAACCTGCCCTTGATTGGTGTGATGAACAAGGTGCTGCTACCATCGAAGACATTGTGGAGAATGTGGATGACTTTGCAGATGCCTTAAGCCTGAAACCATTGGAAAGAAAGCGTTTGGCCAAAGCAGCAGAATCAGTTGCTGCCATGGCATAGTTGATCGAAAGTAAAAGTAGCCAGTTCTCATCCAACAGCGAAAAAAAAACAGGCCTCCATGCATTTTATGGCAAAATTATGCAAAATTCATGAATGTTAGGCAATTTGCAACAGGTTGCAGAGTGTGTGCAGCGTAACATTCCGTTCCATTTTGCCATTCTTGGGTGCACAGCATATTCATTTGGTTTCAAATGTTCTTTTTACTTCTTTTTGGCTCTGCTTCAGCTGGATTTCAAGCACTTAAACACTTGCAATGAGGAACCATCTGCACAGCAGCTGCTGCCACAAGCACAGCTTCAACGTACAGCGCAGGTCTAAGTATTCCAGTGGGAGCAGATGTATTGCGATTTGTGTGGTCCTGGATCATCCATCCATGAATTTGATATCGCCTATTTGTCAGTTGATTCAATGCCATGATTTGGGTAAATTGGTAGAAAACTATGCTGTACCATCAAATTTCATGCAATACATGTCACAAGAAAACTATAATCCATGCCGCAAGAAAGCTATAATACAATCCATGCAAAGTTAGGTAAATGAAAAAAGACTCCGGTTGCAGACTTGATCTTTTTTGTTTAAACAAGAAGGTTGCAGACTTGAGAAACGATTCGTGACAATCCACGCGGAATTGATCAAACAAACACCCAAGAAGGTCCTTTAGATATAGTAATGAAATCCCGCCCCCCCACCACCCACCCGAATCCTCCTGAATCAAATATTGATAAAACATCACAAACATTCACAAACATTGCCATGTCATATTGCACTCAGATTCACCATTTTCAGCTTCTCCAGGCCGTTCTTGCTGCCAGCACAGCATTGTTGGAGAAGACGGGAGGGCTCAGCACCCCCACGTCAGGATACCAGGCGATCCGGGTGGAACTAAGGGAAGATGGTGGATTTTTTTTCTGGGAGCCTCAACTTACATGACAAGAATCCTCAAAATTGATTTGATTTGACTAGGAAACCAAAAGCAAGGGTTAACTTTATTTTTGAGATGACTATCTCATGATATTGTGACGATGCGCACTAATACAGAGCCATGGTGAATTTTCTGTGTCAACTTTGAGTATCTTATTCTTATGGACATGGGAAAGATGCAGCGCAAGTCGCAACTCTCAATAATGTTGTGATACATTTCCAAACTTTCCATACTCATTGCAGTAGATTTTGAACAACTTCATGTGGACCGGAGTGAGCTTAGTCAAAGATCTGTTTTTGGGATTTCTTGGGTTGAGGGAGTACACACCACTGTTGGTTCACTGAACTCCACGTTGAACATCACTCTTTAGTTTTGTTCAACAAGAAACTGAGTTTCAAAACCAAGTCAATGAAGATAACCCCCAAATTTTTTATTATCAATGGTTGATTAGTTGATTATCAATGGTTGATTCACCACATATTAATGGTTGGAATTTTCACTGGTGTCTTCAAAATTCCTCCCCTACCTGGATCCGGAGGCCACAGCCAGCGCACCGAGCCCAACGAAGTTGTTTACGTGGCTCTTGTCCCTCTTATCCTTGCTACTGCCCGGGGGCCCTTTTTTTTGAGAGCTTTCGGAAGACCAAAGTTGCTGCCTAGCAGCTTGGACGGTAGAATACCGTAGAATCTAGTCAAGATTCTTTTTTTAGAATTTATATTTGGTGATTCTGGGACCCTATGAAGGGTTGTTGACTAACCCCAAAAAGACCTGGACCTCTGTGCAGCTAAGTTTGTGGTGCACCGGAGGCCAAGCCTTGAGAGCTGGCTACGTGCACGGCAACAGAGCGAGGCTACGGCTAAGTTATAAAATATGGAGGCTGGTGGTATATTATGTGCTATATATACGTATACATATACGTACATATATCTACATGATTACATGTATACACTTTTTGCCTGAATCAGAAGCCACTGGTGAAAAAGTGTTGGCGACTTGGGAAGCGGTTTTTCCCAACAAAGAAGTTTCTGAAGCATCAGACTTGGCAATTCATTCTCAAAATTAACCCATGGTTCAGACAAGATGATTTTCCTTTTCCCAAGATGGGAATATATAAGTACCCTGAAGGGTATTTATTCTGAAAATTAAATCCATGGTTTTCAAAAAACGGTTCGTTTTTTCTCAAACTGCCTTATTTTTTTGTCGAAGACAGGCCTTTGTCCATGGCTTGATGCACGTGAGCTGCCAAGAGCACGGAAAACCGTTGACCACGTTGACGCTACCGTTGGTGGTTCTTGTCAACGTGTTTTGTGTTTGTTTTCCAAGGAAAAAATGGACACAGGTCACACGTGACTGTCTTTTTGGGAATTTGCAGAGGTATTTGAGATGGTGTTGCAAATACCCAAAAATCAAATAGATGTATTTGAAATTGCAACTTAAAACTATAAAGTTACTACCAACTGGACTCCCCTCGTTATATTTAAAACCAACCTCCACACAATTCTTCGTTAAGAAAGAACAACTCGAACTTGCAACCCGCTGTCGTCTCAAGGGTGTGGTGAGTCGACTCCTAGCAGCATCGGAGGTCCCATCCGAGGCGGATGGTGGGGAGCCTCCCGTTGGATGTCAACCCTTGGGCCCAGCCCCCCCAACCCTGGTTTCACAGTGGATTTTCAAGAATCGGAGCCAAGGTCCCTAATCCTCATGAACTCGGGTTTGTTAGGTGGGGGGTTTTCTACCTAAATACAACCTATGGCTGGGGAAGGTAGCCCTCCCAAAGAAGTAAGCATATCCCATCCGGGCAGTTACTGAGTCGATGAGTTTCAAACTTCATATTTTGGTGAGGGATGTGATCGTTTCCTGGAGGGTAGATTTTGCAACCCCCGAAAATGGATGAATGTGCATTTCAAACGGAAGTTTCATTTTCCAACGTTTTTTTTCAGGGGATATGTCAGTTTTCGGGGGAGTATATATTTTACCGACTGTTTGGGGTTCTTATTCCTTGAGAAAAGGTAGAAGATTTCAAGATTACACATGCATACATATTATGGACTCCTCAGCAATAATTCTTAGACGGGCACTTAAGACCCAAGGTTTTGTAAAGTGACAGACATTCTTTTTGAGACAAACGTCATGTCTCCATCAAACTCCTGGACTCTTTTGATGGAGGCGTTGATCCTGAAAAGCGTGCAGCTTCTACCATTGCTCCCAATGGAGACGTGGATTCAGCAGGTGGCGGTGTTGGATTCATACATCCCATGGAAGCGAATCAACGACTGTAATACCAATGAGTGCAACGTATTTGTAAATAATCCAGAATCCTCTCTACAGCTGCTCGTCGAAAAAACAAGTTGACTCATGCAGATTGGAGAAACCAATCTCCATCCATGAGTAGTGACCAATATGATCATCGCGTTTCTTGATTTTTCCTACCATTTTCTCATATCCTCAAAATCAAGCTTCATTTTTCATTCTGGTTGGGCGATCATCCTATTTACATCGATCGAACATGTCTTATTTTGTTTACATTGAGCCAGCCGAATCCTGATTTCGAAATCGTGGCAGATGTGTTTGGAAAGCGGCGCTATCCACTCCTTTGCGCTGGTGAGACAACGTCTCGCATCAAAGCGAGGTGCCATCGCGAACAACGCTGCATGAAGGGTTGACAATGGAAGCATGCTGCATCCTAGATACCATTTAGTCGTAGAGTCATAGACATACATATTATCTATATAGGTTTACACATATATGTATATGCAAAATATATTCATTCATATACAGCTACTGTAGTAGATTATGGTATATACATACAGAGACTATATATAGATCTAATGTTCGTAGAAGATCTTTATAACACATGGCAAGTTACTATCAACATGCACCATAAGTGGTGAAATGTCTTGCGACAGGACCCGAGGCACAAGGCGATTTGCAAGATGTGACGCTAGCGAAGGCAAATGGGAAAAGTGATGTGTCAATGGGAAAAGGTGCGCAGGGTGGATGCATCTGTGGGTAGGGGTACAAAGAAAGCATATGAAAGGTCTGTCTGCGTACATATATAAATCTGTAAAGATGATATATCTATTATGGATATATGGTGAATTTACGGTGATCACAGGATGATATACACATGTGAGATGTGGTTTTTCAGACCGCAGATGGAACTTGGGAGGGTACTGTACGCCATTAGGTCGTCGTCGATATTACCCAATGGGACCCCTAAAACCAAGGCTAGTCACAAGAATTGACCCCAAAGAATGGATGCCCAGAATCCCAGAATCAGGATCCCAACAATTTGTTCTAGACTTTCTGCCTCAAGAATCGACACGTTTTTTTTTCCATATTAGCTTTTATAGCTTTTGAGTCCATCTTGCACAGGGCCAAGTCATGTCCCATTTTACTCTTGACTCGACTCAAGAGGCGGTACAAAGCGCTATCCGCAGTACGTCAGGGGGCACCCAGCAATTAAGCGGGTTTCATTTTTCAAATTTACACACTTTATTTTTTGGTGATCTATGATGATGATGATGATGATGATGATGATGATGATGATAATGATGATGATAATGTTAATCATCTCGGATCTTTGAAAAAAATGAGGGATGGTGCCATATCCGTATCCGGCCATGTCTAGCTCCTTAAGTCATCCAAAGGAATTGAAGCCGGTATACGGCAGGATCTGGCGGCTGAATCATCGTGGGTACAATTACAATAAGCAGATCTTTTGACATTTTTTGACCACCTTTCGTTTGATGATTTGCAATGACATTGTGTAAGATGTCACGATCTCAGAATTTAAGTCTGGTGTTGGTTCCTTTGCTGCAACTACAGGTTTCATCGGGGAGTGACCACAAATTCCAACAACTACAAAAGGACCACTTTTTTCTGCGAATTCTCAAAATGGAACACTTCTTCTAGCAAGCAAAACCACTTGCCACAGCCATTTTTCACAAAGTATCCTAACAATCAAAAAATGCTCCAAAAAGATTTTTCCATCAGCTACTGGTCGCCACTTTCAGCGAGGTTTTGTGGTAACTTGGAGCTTTGTTCCTGGGCTCTGAGTGATGCCTTCGTAGGCGATACCTTTGTTTGTATCGAGGCGGAGGGCCGTGATTTGAGGGGTTTTCCTTTTGTTTTGTAAGATAAAGAAAGGGAAATTATGTATACCAATTGATTGATTTGATCGATTTGATTGATTTGATTGATTGATGGATGGATGGATTGTTTGATGGATTGATTGTTTGATCGATTGATTGAATGATGACTTGTTCAGCGTACATCAGCATCGTATAACTGCTTAATTCAATAGATCTAGCAGTATATGTGGAACTAGTATTGCAAAAGTCATGACATTGACGTGTCTAATCTTGCTTATTGGGCAGTATCACCATGCCTAAGAGATTTGACCAATCAGTTTCTGAAATTACTGTACTTGATTCGTGCACTCTAATCTGTTGGTGTAGAAGAATTGCAAGTTCCCGCCCAACACCTACAAAGATTACATTACAGATATACAAACCAACTTTTTCGCTGAAGTCTCCAGTATTGATATCCAAAAAAACATGAGAAAGGCTCATGTTCAATGACGGATCCCGGCTGCAGGTGCTGGATGAACTTCAAAGCCTTGAGCAACAAAGGTGAGTCAATCTGAAGCAAAAGTTTGGTCCAAATTCTGCAAGGGTTTCATGCTTGAAAAAAGACCCAGATGAACGAAATAGATGACCACAATATATCTTCAAATACTGCAGTAGATACATACAAATATTTCATATATGATTAACTATATATGATATTTATATATATATACATGATTATGATTATGATTTTATAATCACATATATATCTACATATAAATTACAGCGTCATGTCGAGAATCTCATAACCCAACATCATCACCCATAGATGTCATCGACCATCTGTGCCTCGCCTTTGTGAGGAGAGGCACCTTTCGTAGATTGGAAGCCGAGTTCGACGTGATCAGCAAGGCAGATCAACAGGGATTATCCTTGGGAGCTATGCGTAGTACAGATGTGGATATCGGATATCTTTGAAAAAAACATGTTTGTGTCAAGTGAGATTTGACATATTTGAAGCTAAAAAATTGTTGCTCCATCAGTTGAAGTTTCACTAATCTTAAAAATTGAGATTTGTGTCAAGTGAGATTTGACATATTTGAAGCTAAAAAATTGTTGCTCCATCAGTTGAAGTTTCACTAATCTTCTTGTAAAGTTCATAGGCCTGGGGGAAGCATCGGACCATGGCAGGTCATGTCCCTTTGGGCCTTTCACCAACGACAGACCTTGGAGGCGTTGGCCTCTGGGTGGTTGTTGGCCATCATTTGCCCTGACACTAACCAGTTTGCCCGTGAAAATCAATGGTTGGAAGATGAATTTCTTTTTGGAATGTTAACATGTAGTATCAGTGTTCTTATGATTATGTATAATTGGAAAATCAATGAATGTTTATCTGTTTTTTTTTGAATAAGCTGCTTATTTGTAGCAACATCCCTTGTCGCTGTTGTTGTCAGCTTTCTCATTCTTTGTCGGCCAAAGCAGAAGTGATCGTGAGCAATTAGTCCCAGCAGTAGCAGCTGCATCAGACTATAGACTCCCCAAAGTCACACGGCATCTGGCAGTTGCTTGTTCTTACTGATTTAGGTTCCTGGGGCACTTGGGTGCCCTCTGACTGTTTCGATTGGAGAGTACACTATGACTATAAACCAAAACCCCAACACTGTGCTTTCCCCAAAGCAGACATTCATACCTCAATGGAAGGATTTTTCTTTTAAGCACCGGGTATTTGCCTCGGTATGTGATCCAACAACTCACCAACATCCCCTTGTTGAAAGGATCCCAACCCTGCAAGTTGCAGCTCATTGGCAGTGCTGAAGAAAGCCACTGGTCTTTGTTTGGGTGTGGATGGTTACACTAGGGTGAGGCGTTCTAGTGAACCAAAATGACTAGAATATCCAACCGTTTTAAGAGGAAATGATATTTTCAAATGGTGGAGCATAATTATAATATAAATCCCATCAATTTGAGGTGATATCAAACTTAACATCAGTATTTCTATCTTAGACATTTTTAAAAGCATTTCATCCAACCTCCCACTTTTTCCGGGACGACCTGGAATCCGAGGCTGCCAATTTATTGCAAGGTGTCTTCGTGAAGCTTTTACCTGGCAAACTCTTGGAACGTTTGGAGGACGACTTCTTTTTCGGGAGCGAAACGTTTTGGGGAAAAAAAGGTTGGGAAGTTTGAGGGGAAGTACAACTTCTGAGATGTTTTTTTCAGGGTCAGGTGAGAATGGTATGATTAGATATGATTGCATTCTTATGATTTATGATATGCATATTATATATATATATATACACATGATATATGTTACCATTGTAACATGTGGTATTTCTTGGATCTAGATCATGCTGATTCATCACTCGATTCCATCTACAAGGTGACAAAGAAAAAAAACGCAATTATCATTCGAAAGTGCAACATCACCATCACCCACTAGTCATGGCTCATGTTGAGAACATGCCAATCCTTTGTAAATCCAAATCATGATTCATACTGTTGATGGACGAAATCCTGCACCACCTGGGATGGTTAAAACCCTATAGATAATGGGATAATCATCATCCTTGGTAGTGCAGGATTTTGTCCATCAACAGTATGAATACTGCATTGAAATTCACCATCAGAATCTAAGCCTGCAAGGAGTTTCAGGAGTCCGAGGTTTTGGTCCGTATTGTTTGGGAGCTCGGTCCAAAATGAACCGAAAACTTCCCAAAAGGGAAATGATGGTTGAACACTAAAGGACAATCATCTTCCAGGATTCATCATTTTACTGTTGAAATTTGTCATTCAGATAGATGTGTTGGAATTTGTTGATTTAATTTGAGTTTCGAGAGATTTTGGAACCGCATTTTACGCCGATCTGATACAGATTTTGGGCATTGTCAAGGCTTGAATTGATGCTTTTGACGATTCTCAGACATTCAACCATGACCTCCTTTCAGAAAAAAAATATCAGAAACCGTGTTGGTTCTTAACAGTTTGCATACCACTTGAAGGTGGTTTTCTTTCAAACGAATCTTTCGGAATTTGTTGGAATCCGAAACCATTGGAGGAATTCCTCCTGAGGCCTTGGCAACGATCCATCAGAATGCCCAGTTGAGGCCTTTGGGGTGGTGTAAAACCTCTTTAGGTGATAGGATGTGGACCCCAATACACCTCTGTAAGTAGGTGAAATACCCCATTGATCCAAACCATTGATCCTAACATCGGTCACGGGTTTTGCCAGATTTTGGGTTCCCAAAATCCCTTGGTAGGGAGCGATTCGAAGCAATTGGTAAGGTTTCAACCAAAACATCGCCCTTGTTATGCAGAGCACATCATTTTCTGAAGGCTATTTTTCGTTGTAAATCCCTGAAGAATTACAGGTGAAGGAAAATTAGATAGAAGAAGTTGCATATCTTGTCCTTGTTGTCAAAACGACTTGACTTGAAGCCGCTGAACTCCGGCTCCTGGGTGTTGTTGATGATGTTGTTGCTGTTTCTGCAGGACGCATGATTCTCGGGCAACCACTTTTGGTTCGAGGTGTTTCTTCCAATCAGTGATAATTATTTCGAATTCAGATTTTTTTCTGACTTCAGGGGCCTCTTTTTACAGTTGTCCCATGCTAGAAGTGCTTTCGGCAGTTACCGGTGAACCAATTGCGGTTATTGAAGAAGTGGACTTTGCAGAAGGTTCAGTGAAGGCCTTAAAACAGCGCTTGGCACAGAAGATTGGCATCCCACGCTTCCGACTACGCCTCCTTCATGACAACTGCGCACTGGATGACGATCAAACCTTGACCGGCGATCAGAACTTTAACCTTCAAGTTGTACAGCTTGTGATCCTGGAGCTTCAGCTGCCTGATAGGGAGCAGGATCAGGGCGTCATGGTCGCATGTGAGGAAAATGATGACAAGCTTCTTGAGCAGCATTTGAACCAGCCACGAAATCCCAATTTTGAAGATGCAGATGCGATGACGCCCTTGTGTGCGGCATCCCTTAACGGAAGTCTCAAATGCGTATCTTTACTTTAGAAGCAGGTGCCAACAAAGACCAAGGCCTGACAGACAATGGTGCAACGGCTCTTTTCATTTCAGCTCGTGAGGGGCACCTTGAAGTCGTCCGACTTCTGGTTGAGTGCGGTGCCAACAAAGACCAAGGCACGACAGATGATGGAAGAACACCTCCTTTCATAGCAGCTTCATTTGCG
>DF243264.1:0-42137 GCA_000507305.1 Breviolum minutum Mf 1.05b.01 | reverse complement strand
GGTGTTTATGTATATATGGTATATTTACCTACATTTTGTTGGTTGATTTTTACGGGTTTTCATAGGTATAAATAACAGTCCCATGGGTTATGTTATATCTTTGTGCCCACCAGACTTCCAACAGCTTCAAAGCCATCGAGGTTACTATCCACCTTTAGCAATTCATTCAGGAAGCCAACGAGGCGAGGTCCCCCAACAAAAACCCTATAGGAAGGGGAACCCTAAGGATTCCGTTTGGGAAGATTGGGGAACCTATAGGGAACATTAGGAATGATTAGGGGAATCACCACCCCCCCCTTAAGAATCCTGTTAAAATTCTTCCAAAACCACTTGGATGTCCCGTTGGAACTTAGGATCAATGGTACAGGATCCGTGGGATATAACCCCAAGGAATACCCGATTTATAAGTTTTTTTACCCATTGATCCTAACCATTGATCCTAACTTCCGACGGGACATCCAAGTATAACTTATAGGGAAACCCCTTGATTTCAGGCCATTTACAAGGGTTATATAACCCCATATTTTTTTTTGTTGTTTGTTTATGTTGGCGATAACTTATAGCCCCTAAGAAGTAGGGTTATAACTCCCTGAAACTAACAGCAAAAGCCCCGTTATAACAGGCCGTTTGACCCAAAAGGACATTTCATCGAACCCAACCATCAATTTTTTAGGTGCGAACTGTTAGTTTCAGGGAGTGTAAAACTTAGGGAAAATTATTGATCTTTCAGGCAATATAAAACAGGGGCCCCATTTCACCCCATATATGGTCATGGTGACGTGGCCCACCTTGTAAAATCCCCACCGAGTTGGGAGTTACCACGCCGGCAACTCAAGTTTCGGGTTTTTGGTTTGCGAGTTGAAATTGGAATTTTCAAAAAGAAAAGACATATCTTTGAATTTCCAGAAAAAGAAACGTTGGAACCCCAAGAATTGATGCTTTGTATGGTGTTATCCGAAATAGTGGTGAATTCAGAGGAGCATGGGGCGTGCCCCACGCGTTAACAATGAATTAGTTATGTTCGTGGTATCCAACTAATTGTTTGTTCTCGAAGCACAAATAATACCTATGTTCCGACACTTACACAGATGAAAGCACCATCTTAGATAGAATGATACCAAAATGTTCTAGCTCTCAGTCATGCCAAACCATAGAAGTTCATCATGTATGTATATATATATATTTATACATATAAATATTAGTCAATTCCTTTCAGACGCTGACAACTGCATGTTTTTTTGATTTCCCCCAACCCCCAAGTGCTGGTGTTTTATTCGGTCCGAAGAGGCCGGTCGATGCATTTAAGAGATTACTTTGCATCTCCTGCGATGAGGGTGTCTTGGCTGAAGGTGTTCAGGTGAAACCCCTCTGCTGGTTGTGGGTTTCCACATGGGTGTTTCCTTAAATGGTGGTACTCCAAAATGGATGGTTTATAATGGAAAGCCCTATTAAAATGGATGATTTGGGGGTACCCCTATTTTTGGAAACACCCATATTGGTTTTGCAAAAAACACCTATACACTAAGGTGTATGTTGAAGAGAATCATCGACCACCACCTACTGTATATGGAACCCATGACTGGTACAAGAATCCACCAAGAGCAATGGAATGTTAGATGTGGTTTTGAACAAGAAGGCAGATGTCAAGCAAAGATCACTTGACTTCACGTCTGAACTTCTGGCTTTTCATCGGGGTTTGTGTGAATCCATGTATCCCAATATTTGGGTCGCCAAACCTAATATGTCCAATAGGTTTTTTATTTTCCATGAAAGTCCCCTTGTTGAGGGGTATTTTTTTTCCAGATCTAAGTCTGATCCCAACACACTCCTGGCACTTCCCCAACTGGTGACTTTTTTGGGTGTCAGGAGCTTGAAGATAAGACCATGCAGGATTTGGACAATCCAATCACTTGGTGGAGGTGCACAAAGGTCGTTTATTTGTTGAAATTTTGACCTTTAAAGACGATGACTCGTAGATTTCGCGGAGTTGATGTTTGGTTTGGAAAGATGGATTAGCTAGGATTGCATCCACAGTATAAAACTAATGTAAGTTATATGAATATATAATATATCTAATATACCTTTTCGGGGGGGTTCAACACCTTCCATTGATCTTACTGAAATTCACGTGGGCCAGGTTCAATCTGGTCATTATCTTGGTGATCTTGCAACTTGCCACGAAGGGGAGGTCCAAAGTCGATGTTTTGTAGAAAGTCTCCATTGACATTGGATACATCCTGGTCCTTTAGCATTAGAACGTAAAAAGAGTGAAAAACCCGGAATAGACCTCTGGAAAAAGGAGATTCCTATTGGAAACCACCATTTTCAGGTGCTAGGTTAGTTTCAGGGAAGGGTAAAAAGTTAAAAACCAAACTCTTGGTTCAAGGAAACCCCTTGACCAAAGTGTCCCAATCTCATTTCAAAAAGGCTGTTTTGAAAATGTGGGTTTTGTTTTTTTTGTGGTTTAACGTTTTAAAGATCACTGGCTCAGGGAATGCTTAGGGAACTTCCTGAGGTTGGCAAATCCAATTCCTGAAGCAGCCTGGGTGGCCACGTATTTCGGAGTCACATCGATTTGGGATTTTGAATCTGAAGCTGGGCCTTTTCAGATTTTTGGACCGGAGGCGTTTTTGGGCGGGTGTTGAAATGACAGTTGTTGTGGTGGTTGTTGTTGTTGTTGTTCAGGGGAAATAGTTCATTAATGATATATATAGTTCATATATAATATACGTAGATAGATGTATGCATGAACCTGTTATTCTCCCCGTATATAGATAGAGTTTACTCATATAGGCTTCAACCTGTTTTCAGGAGCAGCGAACAACATAACCATCAGGCTTGTCAAGTCATTCAAACATCATTATCCAAGCAAGATCTTGGCATCCCGGGTTTTTTTTAATAGTGAACTCGTTCATCAAGGAAGCAAAGCACATATGATCACAACGACCGAAAACCCACAACCAGCTTAGATACAGTAGTTGAGCATTGGAGAGTTCTCCCCAAGAAAATGCCCAACAGTATTTGGGTTGGTATCTCATAGCATCCATGGGACTTGTTTTTTAAACGTAGAGTTGCCATAAATTTCAACTAAATATCAAAGTTTGCCTAGCATGTTTGGTTGGTAAATGTTGACTTGTTATTTTGAACAAATTGTGCAACCGTGAATACTAACCAGCTGGAAAGAATGGTTGCAAAAGCATACATTTTCAGCATACTTACCATCCATCCATCTAGGAACCTACGGCCATGACCATTTGGGCATGTTACCCTTTGCCTTACCCTTTGCCTGAGATTGTCATTGAACTCAGGATGGTGTTCTGGCTTTGTTGATCATCACTCCTTTCGTCGCGTCCTTAGAAACACCAGTGTAACAAGTTGTCCTGGCTAATGGAGCTCCCAACCAGCCTTGGCAAAAATCAAAACGTGGTCCTACTTACTCTTCCAAGGAAACCATATACATGTTCCAGGTTTTAACCACATTTTGGGGACGCACCATACATTGTTCAAGATGATGTATCTCCTATTCAACATTGGGGGGATTTCATTTGCAATGTTAATTCACCAGAGATTTTATAGTTTCCTGGTAAAGGAGTACTTCCTCACACATAGAGGTCACTGAGGAGTACTTCCTCAGCCAAGCTTGTATCCGATGTGTGTGTGAGTGTATGTGTATGTGCTAACGATTGATTGACTGTGAAACATATATTGTCATAGTAAAGTGTTGACTTTGAAGCCGTGCCAGGTCTACAATTTCATTGAGTTCGTCTTGTTTCTTGGTCAATACAAGGAGGTGCACCATAAGAATAGACATATTGAAGCCACGGTGACATGGATATCGGTCAAGAGCTTTGTAAACACCATACAGGTCCATATAGTTTTTTGAAAGCAACAATTCTATGCACACACTTATATCACACACACACACACTCACACGGACTCACAGGTATATTTACTTTTGATGGACTACACAATGCAGGGTATTGTTTTTTTTTGTCATGCATGTATACACATTGTCACTTTATCATTAATACTACATGATTAGACACTTCGTTAGGTATTTTTGAATTGTTTAAGACACATAATGATATGATATACGTGGCACTACTAGACATGGTTAGAATATTACAGTATATATAATAATATACTACATGGCTGATTCTGAACACTTTTGTTTCTTTTATTAGACACACACACGCACATTGTCGCTTGTATGAAGCTGCATTCTAATTGGGTTGGTTCAACCACCAACTGGAAATAGTACTGTTGATGGCTCAGAAATCCGGGTAAGCACCTGGGATTTTTAAAACCCTGTAAATAATGGGATAAGCTACCAACCTCAACTGGTGAGTTTACCGGATTTCTGAAACATCATCAGTGTCGCATCAATGATTCTGCCAAGATGGTATCGGTATACATCCCAGACTTCCCCAAAGCCGCCGAGTGGGGGCAAAGGTCAATATTCGTAAGGAGATTTGTCAAGGTCAAAGGTTCCAACAAAAAAGTACCGAAAAGCCAGGAAAAGGAGCACACTAAGAGAACAATTATATACATGAAAGAAATCACTGGCTATTACCTGCTCTCCAGGGGTTGTGTGTTCCTTAAATGATTTAAATGTATGTTCTACTACTTTTTTCAAGGCCATGAAATCCATGAAAACAATCACCCTGAAACACTAATATAGCCGCTATAGCCACTGAAAATAGGTCTTTTGTTCAAAGGGAAAAGAACTGTCTCCCTTTGCAACCAATTTTCAGTGGCGAACTGTTACTTTCAGGGAGTGTATACCACCAACAAATGGCAATTCACCACTTGAGATGATCTAAGAAGAAAACATACGTATCCATGTGGGCAGGGCCGAGCCGTAAACAATGAGTAGAGTAAGGGCAAAATGCCAATCAAAATCAAACCAAATTGGTGATACCAGATGAAGTATGTATAGTATCATTGATATAATAATGATATGATATATGTGACGTGTGAATCTACACATAATCTATATATACCTATGAATATATATATATATGTATGTACTATGTACGTAAATATGTATAAATGGTGAGGTGATCCAAACGTTGTTTGCCCCAAATGACCATATCTATGTATACAAATCTTAATATATACATATTTTATATATTCATATTACTGGAGGCTTACTGAAATGATTCCTGGGGTAGCAATGTTTTGGATGACCCAACATGTGTATATATATATATATACATATGTATCAACTGCACATGTGTAAATCTTTGTACATGTTTTGTCCAAAATGTGTTTTCCCGTGGTGCACTGGGTGCACACATTGGTGCTGTTTCAGCCGGCATATGTGGGGTTGGATGGTTGAGGCTACTTACCAACATTGCCTTGAAGTGGATTATCATTGGCAAATACAAGGTACTCCGGAAACAAAAAAAACATCGAGAAAGAGTTGTGAGCTTCAGGTTGTAACCAAACTTTATATGACGTTTTGTATGATTGATGACTTCAGGTTCATGAGTGGAATTGGGAAAACCAAGATAGAAACTCAAAGTAAATCATCATCGGATAACCGGGATACGTTTGAGTGATTTTAGTTTCTTACAGATGTTCCGAAAGATGGGCAAGAACATGACATGTGGAAAGCGAAGCCAGAACACCCAAAGCGAAGCCTAACATGATAGTCCATTCCCGTGTTCTTTCATTTTACGGATAGCTCATGTCAACACTTGACTTGGTGGTGAGGATTTGACGGAGGTTTCTATGGTTGGTCTCTCAAGTCTTTTTGGTAACTGTTGATTGATGGTTTCTTCCAGGTTCTCAAACATATTCTTCGCAACTCTGGATTTGTTTTCTTGAGAGTCGTTGGCAAATTGAATGCCCTGTGATACCTGTTTGATACCTCCCTTATCACATAAACATGATATTTGTTATACTCATACTTCATTTGCAGTTCATGTGCTCAAGTCTTTTTGAATGCTGCGCAGTTGACAGATTTTTTCTTCATAGCGATTGTGGGGTCAGCTATTGCTATCAAAGATTTCTGTGTAAGCAATCATGGGCAAAACTTTGGAATCGTCTTTTGAAAACGAACAGTCCCTTCAAGCGTTTTTCTCCTGCGAATTTGCATAGTAGACTTATTGAAAGTTTTGATTTTTGAAGGGACCGGGACCTCCCCCGAAAACTATCATGACAATGAAAATTACTAGTTACTATTTCTTAGTAGAATATATGCATCTTGAAATGGTGCCTTTTCCAGCCAGTCATGTTAGTTTTTCTGCGGTGTAATCTAGGTGGAGGTTTCAAATATTTTTTCATGTTCACCCCTATTTTGGGAAGAAATGATCCGATTTGACGAGCATATATATTTTTCAGATGGGTGGTTCAACCACCAATCAGTCGCCTTTGTAGTGGATTTCCCGAGGGTCCTTCTGGACCTGGAGGGTTGCAATTTAGGGTGAACAATCTCAACGTTCTTTCAGGCCGGAGAATACAAATTCTTCGGCTCATATCATGTGCCTGGGCTGCAAAACTGCTTTTTGTTGAAGATGTTTACTAAATCAGGATTCGCTCAATTCGAACATGCTGGCACTTCAATGAATCAGGCAAAGTTGGATCATTTTGGGATTTTGAACATGTTGAAATTCGGAATTGCCGCGCGCAAAGTTGTAGAATGGAAGTCGTGGAATGGTAACTTGAATTTCTCCAAGAAAATGCCAAATCGCACAATGGAAAAATAGTCCCCCAAAAAACCCTCCCTAGTTCAGGGGGAGCGGTTCAACGTCACTTCTGAGAAATCTGATCAAAATACTCCCTTAGAGTCGCTTTTCTTTTGGGAAAAATGGTACTGTTGGAGTTTACTGGGTGGTGGTGGTAACTCAAATATTTTTAATTTTCACCCCGAAACTTGGGGAAGATGAACCCATTTTGATGAGCATATTTTCAGATGGTTGAAACCACCAACTAGGTTTAGTTTGGGCGTTTTTTGTTCTTGGCAAATCTTGAAGCATTCAACGTTGGCAAATCCATCCCAGACTCGCTGGATGATTATGATGATTTGTGGATCAGGCCTGGGTTGGATACGTTAAAAGTGGGACGTTTTTGACTTTGGTTCAACCCTCAATGATCACTGGTGTGATCTTGAAGGAACAGCTTGTTTCAGCGATCGGGTTGATGTATAATGCTGTTGGAGCACACAAAATCTGAGAATCATAGAAGGAGTTGATTAGAAGTGAGGTCTTTGATTTTTTGTTCACTAAGTTGGCTCAGAAGTAACATATATAGATATATGATATACATTGCCATTGGGATTTTTTAC
This sequence comes from Breviolum minutum Mf 1.05b.01, assembly GCA_000507305.1. Taxonomy (NCBI): domain Eukaryota; class Dinophyceae; order Suessiales; family Symbiodiniaceae; genus Breviolum; species Breviolum minutum. The sequence goes on along the minus strand of DF243264.1, from coordinate 34,846 downwards.
ATCTTTTACCATCAGGGATACCTTTTGAGTTTGAGTGTATAAAGAGATTGGGTGGCCACCAAACCACCAAATTATCAAACCAGGCATTCAATCAACAACAACTTGTTTATTTGAGCCACGGAAATATCCTCTTACTTTCCATTATACTGGTTGTTTAATAGGGATCCTTATCATTGTTTAATTTAATCCCTATATAAATGGGTAGTATGTCATCCCCTATATATCCCAACCAACCGTTTTTTTTTTCATTGCTCATTTGGGACCTGCTCTACCTTTGAAGCACTGAAAAATCGAGTGGTGCAAACGCTGGATATGACCTCCAATGGTTGCGATGGTGGCAAATATCATCAAGCATTTGATATGTTTCCACCGGTCCACACCTTTCAAACAGGAAATGTTTCAAAGTTGCAGCATGCATGTTTGGGAACATATTCCCGTCATAATGATAAATGAGAGTAATAATGGTGATAATGATCATCATCATCATCATCATCATCATCATCATCATCATCATCATCATCGTCACCATGTCACCATGGGGCCAGGTATCAGCGCTCTCCAAGACTGTCTTCATGGAACCGTCTTTGAGGCCATCGTGGACACCAGTTACGTTTGGGATTTATAGGAGTTGATTTGGATGTTTCCTTAAATGGTGGGTTGTCCTTCAAATCATCCATTTTAATAGGCTTTTCCAATGTTTTCCATTATAAACCCATCCATTTTGGGGTACCACCATTTTGGCAAACCCCCCCATTTGGGAGCATGAAATAACCCAACAAAAAACAGGGGGAATCCCAGCGTAATAACCAAGCAGTATATGAAGCCAACTCAAGGGCCCCCGGACTGGAAAAAATGGGTGACGGCAACTCAGGGAGGCCTTACAGCCCCCAAAAAGGAAGGCCATAAAGCCTCATCTGAACGTAAAACTCCAGGGATTTTCAGGTGTTTTTTTTTGCTGTTAGTTTCGGGGAGTGTAATCTTACAAAACATATCAAGATATCCCTGTTGGACTCCAACAGAGGCCGTCATTTCAAGTTCGTTCCAAAAAGACAACCCCGCAGGTGTGGGTTGCCAGAGCTTGTGGATCCAAAATTGGCAAGGACAGGATGGGTGACGGAAATTGCCACCTTTTGAAGTGCCGTTGGTTCATAGTGTTGATGGTTTTTACTATGGTTTTGGTTTACTTATGTTTACTCCTGGTGAGGTGTAATAGCATCTTACAGTCTTACTGGGGTGTAGAAGTTTACCTCCAGGTAACAGCAATCTTAGATGAGAATAAACGATATTTAGTATTGACCTCCCAAAACTACAGAGAATATATACTGTAATCGTTTTTATTACCCCAATTTGATCAATGTCTCCAGCACTGGTGTTTTTTTTGCCCATGTTGTTTTTGTACATACCCATACTGTGTGTACACAACACTTATAGTTTGTAGCAGGTGTTGTTTGTTGTCTACTGTTTGGTGTGCGTATGGTGTGGGTCGAGAGCAATTTGTATCCTACTACTACTTGTCATTTTTGTTTCCACCGTTGATCGGCAGCATACAAAGTGGCATAAGCCAAGCGCGTGGAAGAGCAAGGGGTGTGTCTCTACTTGTTTTGGGTTCTCTGATTTTAGCAAGCTCTCAGAAATACTGGCACTCAAATGCAAAAAAAAACACAGTGCATTCAAGCCATACTTGTTGTTTCAATTTTGAACCTGTCAAAACAACACTCCTGCAAAGCAGGATTGTTATCTCAGTGGCCTCATTGTGGAATATGATCTCTTGACCATTGGTGATCATGTGGCTATCGGCTCCGGGTCACTTGGGTGAATCATTGACAAAACACTGTGGGGAGAATCATTTCCGCCAGAACACATGGTTGTTTGTTTAGAAGTGGCTGGTTGTTTTAAAACGCCTTTTTTGAAGCTGCAGGCGTGTTGTTTTTTTGAGATGTCCGGGGGGTGTTACTGGATGCAATGGTTGACTCAAGGATGAATTGCCGTAGTTGAAAAGATGGGGCCATGAGCTGCTCCTTTTGCCTTCCCTTTTGGATCGTGAGAGCAGTGAAGTACCCAAAACATACTGGGCCCCAATGGCCATATATATATATATATATATGCTATATATGTCTAAAAGATTCGAATCTGCACTGCCTGAGCAATCTTGTTGATATCCATTGATCAAGTTGATCCCGTACTTTTACATCTCAAAAGTAGATTCGCAACTGTTGCTATTTACTCGTATCTAGCCAAAGTATAGCGACGTCACACGAGCCTTTTTTTTGGGCAAAAGGTAGCTTAGAATCCAGAAAAAAACCTTGCTGAAATTATAACAATCATTTACCAACCTTATCCTATTTCAGCAAACATTTCAGTTACCTAAATCGAGGAATCCTCACCTATATACGCTGTGTGTAAGGCCAACGTAAGGGAAACCCACCCCCAAAATAGCCTTATGAAGTACGGTAGTACAGTACCTCGTACCTTCATTTTGGGTACCAGAAATGTTTAGTCACTACTGGTTGATACCATGCCATCTATTGTGACAGCTAGCAGCTAGTAACACCCAAGTTCTTCCTCACCTGGTGGAAGATACTGTTGATGGAAGAAATCCCAAACAACCACCAGGGATGTATAAAACCTGGTAAATAATGGGATAAACTACTGTACCTATCAACTGGTGCAGGATTTCATCCATCAACAGTATCTCACTTTTTCTTCTTTGACTTGGGTGACCTAGTGCGGGGTTGGTTACAGTAACGTGACCCTAGATCAGGCTTTGGGGAGATAGGTTTGGGTCTCTAAAAAAAGATTCGACCCTTGTAAGATGCTTCCAGGTTGTTTATTTCTTTCAGAAGGAAATAGCTTGTTATAGCTTGTTAAGACTCTTACATTCCAACCTCCAGACGTAAAGAATCTTCTTGTGGAAAGTCACGAATCATGGAAAAAGCACAAAAGGTTCCAAACATAGCCTATCCATATTACATGGATTCCAAATCCTTTTAAACAACAACAATAACATGGAAAGGATGTACAAAGCCATGAAAACAAAAAGACTCACACACACAAGTGCTATTGCCATAAACCCATCAACCGGGCCTGGATGAATTCCACCTTTTGTGTTCAACTACTCTATCTTATGTTCTACCAATTGCTTCTGGAATCTGTTCACCCCATTATGCTTGTTGTTTTACTACAGTATTATTATTTTTGTTCGAACATGAATGAACATTAGCTATAATTTGCTCCATTTTGCCGGGGGGCGGGGGGGTAGGTCTCTTTTTTCATGTCATGATTCAACAAAACGCCTTCCTTTTTCGGGTCATGTTCATTCAGCTGAAATTCTCCCAGGTGTGATACCACAGGGCATACAGTGGAGAATATGGTCATCAAACTTGCGCCAACCAGGAGCTCCTTTTGGGGGAGAAGCGATGTGTGTGTGTGTGTGTGGTTGCTAGGATCTCTATTTCAAACCCCGGTTGTTTGGGTTAGTTATACAAGGGATGAAATACTATGAAATACTACCCAATTATGTAGGGGTTATATTAAACCCAGTTTGCTAGTGGTTTTAACGATTTGTTTATGTTCAACCTGATCCCTTGGCAGATGATCCAATTTGACTTGCGCATATTTTTCAGATGGATTGGCAAAAAACCACCAAATAGGTTGAAGTAGGTATGGTAACGGAGGTGCCAACCTGAGTGGAAGGATGTTTGGTTAGGCAAAGGGTATATTGTCCTGAACATTTGAAGAAATGATATCCCAAGCCTGCAGAAAAAAAAACAACAACTTTGAGTTCTAGCTTGTTCGTGCTCCAACTTGGGAAAACTCACCGATATCACAGGATTGGAGATGGTGCAGCGCTTCTTCCAGGAGTTGGGTGTTGGGGTTATTTGCATGAGTTAGGTCCAATGAATAGTCATACAGGTGATTATGCACATATGATTTATATGTATCTATTACATTTGATATACGTACCAATACATATATGTATCTATCATATGTATCATGTGTATATATATATATATTTGTTTTTCAGTACATACTATATATCCATCTACTAATCCTGGATTCTCCACTGAAATCACTTCTTTGTTTGAAGTTTAGAATTCTCCTTTTCCACTCGTTTTTCTCCGTGTTTGGGGGTATCCGCGTGTGGTTTCAAGGGCTCACCGTGGTGTTGAAAGCTGCATGGAATGTAGGACCTCCCTTTGTTTTTTGAATGTGGAACCGTTGTTTTAATAGAAGAAGTTCATGGAACAAGTTGGTGTCATATTATATTATTGTTTCATGAGGCGATTTTTGTGTACTGCAGATGTTTTTTTTTTTTCTTGATGTTGTGTTTGGAGTTATACACATCATGTTCAATATGATTGAAGATTTCTTGTTTGACTCCATGTTTTCCTGTTTGGGTGAGTTCCACCAAGTTCGAGACATACTGGTACTTGTATACCCACCTTATGTACTCATACATGTTATATATATATACATAAATATATATATTTACAGGTACACATACATTTACGGATATATACAGTATACACATTTAAAATATGTATATTTACATCTGTATATACTATGTTTGTATGTATATGTTTCTCTCATGAGTGTCTCGTTGTTATCAGCATTTTTGTTGATCCGGTAGACCTCGTGGCGTCAGGATCTTTTGCAATGCCTGGTTCTGTCATCGAAGATGAGGCGAGGTCAAAATGCCCGGCACACTCCGAAATCGTTGATGTACAGCACTGAGATCAGATCTACATTTAGTCCATGACAACACACATTGATCTCGATTAATGAGTTTGTACCTGATGTTATCAACCAACAATTTGGAATTTGGTTTGTGGTTAAGGTTGGTGATGTATCACTTGTGGATATGTTAGGCATATCCGTAATAGGACCCATAGCATCCATGTATGGTATATTTATGTATATTTACATACATGTACCATAACAATCAACCAAATGTAGGTTAGATATACTATACATGGATGGTAGGGGGGAGAAACAAATAGGAGGATGTGAGATGATTGCTGTTTTGTAGTTGGAGGCACCTTCTCCAGTCACCTTAGATTCGACATGTGACATTGTGTTCCGCTGGTTGATCGTGATCCTTTCACTTCTGGACTCCACTCAAGGGGAAAATCCAGAAAGCGTACTGATATTTGATGCAAGATGGACACCTGCCAGTTGTAAATGGGGGTATAATCCCTATAAATGGCCTCACCAAAAAGGACACTGGGTTTTTTTGCCCTACCGATAGGGGTTATAAATCACCCCATTTACAACTGGTGTTTTGGGCACATCTTGTGGTACAAAAGGTGTTGGTGCTGTGTTTCGTCCTCGATAAATTGGTTTTGGACATAGGAGAACTGTACCCTTTTGAATGGTGCCATAGTGAAGGTTGGGATCGGAATTTCCGCTTGTCCGGTTTTTTCATCTCCTTTTTTGTAGGGGTCTAGTTTCAAGTGACATGAAGGGTGTTTTGGGGGGTGTAGCCTCCACAAAAAACTATGAGTTTGCCCTGGAAAATAGGCCAAAACCCAGAAGGGAAAGGAAAACATCTCCCAAACATAACTTTTTCAGCGGTGAACTTTGCTGTTAGTTTTAGGGAGGTGTAATTTTCAACCACCGGGATGCAAAAAAGTTGCCACCAGGATGACATGACTGTACATTTTTTTGGTGACCTGGCATTCCTATAAACCCTCATTTAAGCCAGGATTGCATCTGGGGGCAGCAATTCAAAATATGATTTGTTATGATTTTTATATATCTTTAGGTGGTGGTTTCAAATATGTTTTATGTTCATCCCTACTTGGGGAAGATGTCCAATTTGACTATTATTTTTCAAATGGGTTGAAACCACCTACCAGATCGGTATATATTGTATATTATATACATACTACACCTCCCTGAAACTAACAGTTCGCACCTGAAAAGGGATGGTATGGAAACTATTCTCCTTTTGGGAATCCCTATTTTCAAGGTTCTATGTTGGCTTCAGGGAGGGTAGAACTCTTATTGCTTTGTTCAGCAGATAGTAAACTTGGATTTGCATCTTCGATGCTTGGAAAAAGTAAAAATAGTTTCCCAAATGGTGGTTTTTCCATGGTGATATACCATGGTACCATATGGAAAAACAATCCAATCCCCTTGTGATTTTTCACATCCAAGATTTTTTAATGGATGAAACTATTGTGAAGTACAACATTTCCTTAAACAAATCCAAGTGAACCACCAACAATTGTGTTCACCAACCAACCGTTGACTGAATTGTTAGCACTCCATAGCCATCCAGGCAGTGCTGATGGAACACACACAGGCGAGGTGACCCGTGCGTTTAGCGAGGCTTTTTACACATTTTTTTTACACGGCTAAGACGGCTAAACTGGGAAGGTCTCTTGCAGATGTTGGTTATTCTTTCTGGCATACAGTCTTCAAGAATTCTAAGCCTAGATGATCATGTTCACATCACAAATTTCATGTAGACAATGAGATAAGCAAAGATTCTACTTGCGGGTTGAAAACTATCCAAAACAAAATTGTTCTTTCAGGATTTTCCAGATGACACTACTGTGACCAGATATTTTAAGCTGCCTTGCGTGTCAAAAAATAGATATCAACATGAATACAGGATGGAACAACGTTGTTGTTACTGAAATGTGACCATTCAGAAGTGATAGTAAGATATCAACATGATTCTAATCATTTAACACGTGGGCCTGAAAAATGGTGCTGTTGCTGCATGATGCACCTGTATCCCTTAGTGAAATGTATGTGACCCTGTATCATGTATACCTTTTTCTCAAGAGAATGGGTCTGAACTTCTCCTTCAATCCTAAATCTGAAGCTTGAAAAGGGCGTGGAACTCACAACACATTGACCTACAGTTTTTTGCAGTCGCCCCAGTCGCCTCTCAAAAGCCATATGGTCAGTCTGGGTTTGCTGCATGTCTCGTTTGGGGATATGGCTTATCCGCTTAGGCGAGACAAATCTCCCATGGAGACATGTTGATGCCAGCTACGGTAAACTTAGAAAATGGTTGCTGTATCCTGATGTCTCAGTAGCTAAGCTGAAAAAATACTGGTTTTCTCTACTATGATGTGGTACAGGGCACAGGGGACATTTAACTCCCGAACGCTGTGAACCGTTGCCATCGCAAACCCGGAACCCGTAGGTGTTGAAGGGTGAAACAGTGCCTGCGAGAGAGGTCCGATTGTGTTGTCAGATTCTTTACCTGGCGTGAGGCTTGATTACGTAACCAGAACGCACGGTTCAAGCTATAGGTGTGCTGGACACTTCTGAAAGATGTGTTCAAAATACTTTTTGTATTGGGCTATTAGGTGTGCCTGCACTTCTATGGGGGTGACATTTTCAACTTATTGTATTTTGTATGCAAATGCAAATATCTAATTATAAATGTGTGTACATTTTTTTGTTTACATATACACACTGTAAGGTATAATTTTTCCTTACATCCAGAGGAGCATGTATAAAATAAAGGATGTTGTATATATATATTCACAACTCCAAATCACCCTTTTTGATTGTCGGATAACTCCTCCCTTTTTAGCTCCTGGTTCAGGTTCATACATGTTCATACCATACCCATAGCATCCATGTATATTGTATATTTACCTACATTCAGTTATGTTTTTTTACGATACATGTTATGTAAATATACCAGTCCGGATGCTTTCATATGGGATATCTAATTGGATGATTACTTGCAAAAAAACACACAACAAACCTACCGTTTTAAAAAAAAAACACTACGGTAAGTCGGGACTTCCTGACCCCCAATCCTCGACGCCCCTCCACCGGCCACGGCCACGGCGACGGCGACTGCCAGGTGTGGGCCGGAATGCCAGCTTCTGGTTGCACACCAGTGGCGAGTTCGCCGAGTTGATGCCCCCGAAAAGCGGTTGGTTGCCTTTAAAGGCTGATGAAAAAAACGGCATCAGCCTTAAAAGGCAAGCTTGCCACTTGCCCAAAGGATTTGCAAAGAGAATTTGGCTTTTGATAGTTAGCTGCGGGAACAAGCAATTTCAAGGTATATTTCAAGTGTTTTTTGTTTTCTGTAAACTAATGACTTTGATGAAGGACACAGATATGAATGATTCGTTGTTTCTGTAGCAGCTTGTGTTTTTTGGTCCTCCCTTCCCATGGAATGATGTCTTAACGACTGAATTTCGTATAGCCATGGGTTGTGGAGAATAGCTCGCGATAGAATAGAGAGACACGTGCCCAAAGAGATTGTCAATTGGCAGGTGTCGAAACAAACTTCCCGATTTTCGCCTTTGTGGCGAAGTGCATGATTCTCATTCTCACAAAGAAATTGGACAAAAAAGAGCCTACTGGTTTCATGGTTGCCAAGAGATTCACCATTGGTATTTGGATGGTGTTTTCTACATGTTTTTTTTCCAAAGTGGTTGACAACTGGTGTTATCAGCTACGATTGTCCAGGTACATAGTGATGGGATTTTCATTCTGGGATTCCAAGTGTACGGTGCCCTCGGTCACTGTCACGGGCACTTTTGCCACATTGCAAGAGGTTTTTTTTGTCGTCAAATCGACTCGTGATAGGTTTGCACATAGAAGTCCCATATATTTGTAGTGCCACATATGGGGGCCCCATCCCAAATGACATGGTAGCCCAAAGATTTCCAATCTTTGGATATGACAAAAAATGATTCGTCAACTGTACAATTCACTGAGGGTTTGAAAAAACCCAGTGGTTTGGTGAGGGATGTTTATCCCGAAATGGCATCAATCCCTAGACATCCAGTGCCACCTGCTGAGGTTCGGTATTTGGACCCCAGAAATATGCATAGCAAAATCAAAACCTCAGAAAGTATTTAGTTGTCTAGGGAATATAGCTGTCATCCATGCCCCTGTTTGTTTTGGATTATGTTGAGTGATCCTCACAATTCACATGGATAGGAGTTGTTTATGCTACATCACTGCTGGGATGACAAACTGCGGATTGTTTTCACGACCATGACAGATATACTCAGGCAAGGGACGCATTTTTGGGTGATTTTGGTACGTCAAAATGCTAGATGTATGTATAGGATAAAGTAGTTGCGTATTACCTCAGTAAATTGTAGAGCCGTCATGTGACGTCAATTCAAAAAGATAATTTGAAAGCAAAACTAGAAGCAAAAGGCCCCTGAAAATAGGCCGGGCCTTTTAAAAGGAGGTCGGATCCTCTCCCAACCATCCCGTTTTCAGGTGGGAAAATGTTAGTCTCAGGGACATATTTGATGTACCCAGAGATATTTGGTTTCAGATATTTGATTCGACGATATGGATTTTGGACAAAACTGGAAGGTGCAAGATCTGATTTTGCTGCAATAAATGAGATTAGTAGTCACCACAATGGAACCTAGATGAACCCAGTGTCATGAATATAATGGTGGTGATATTCCAACCGAACCAACCAACCAACAAATCAAACCAGAAATCTGCAGAAAAAAAACACAAATACAACAAACCCAAATGAATCAAAGAGAATTAAACAACACCCAAACACAAAACTAGGTGGTGGTTTCAAACAGTGTTTTAATTATCACCCCAATTTAGGGAAGATGAACCCAATTTGACGAGCATATTTTTCGGATGGGGTTGGTTCAACCACCAACCAGAAAAGAACAGTTCGCTGCCTTAGCTTTTTTTGGGCTTGCAGCCTTCAAATGGACGCGGGATGGACGCCATGACGCAGGTTGGGGGGACGGGGACCCCCCCGAGACCACTGGATCTCTTGGGATAGGAGTTGACATTGCTCCCTAGGGAGGTGACTGGAATCGTGTGAGGGAAAAACATCCCAACATATATCACCTTTAGTATCATGTTGTATGATATATTTACGTAAATATACGTACTTATATACATGCATGCATATGTATATATGCACATATATATATATATATATAATATATATATATATGCGCTGTAATGCTTTCATTTTGGCTCTTTTATGAGGCAGAAGAGGTTTAGGCCTGCAATCAGGAAAAAGGCTGAGAGGGTAGAGCCGTTCTGAACTATATACAGTTGAGATTCAGAGGGACATAAAATCTTGGCACCAAGAGATTTGAGAGATGTTGAGTGACAGTTGAGTGGTTGTTTCGAGAAATCTAAGCATTGTCTATCCCATGCAGTACGCGTATCCTATATTTATATACCTACATTTGGTTGATTTGTATGGTAAATGTAGGTCAATATGACATGGATGCTACGGGTATGTTCATGTATGTTCATCCTTCAAAAAACACGGAGGATTGGTCTTTCTTGGGTAGTCATTGAATCTGTCCCCAGTCGACCCCAACAGCTTCAAGTTTACCAATCTTGGCGGCAGGGAGAGATAGCGGTCAGTCAAGGGGACTCTGGGGCCCTGGCCGAAACATCAAAGGTTCCTCGTCTCAGGAATTCGGGTGACCTGTTTTTTGGAGAATGGGGGATGAAATCCTACCCAGGTGTGGGTATCCTATTTATAGGTACACAGTATGCCTTCAAAACTTTTGTAGATTTTTGTATTTTTTTTCTGGAAGTGTTTTTGCGAAATGTGATGGCTGGTTGCATTTGTCCAGTAATCTGAAAGGGTTGATTTCCAAATGATGTCTAGCTGGAGGGTATGTTGGGTAGTTTCAATGAAATGCACCGAAAAGAAAGCAGCCCGGCCCCGCAACAACTGGAAAAACTTTTGCTTGAAATGACACAGAAACATGTGTTTTTAAAAAACCAGATCTTGCCGATCAAGCTGCTTATATGGTATACCTAGAACCCTTTGATGACCCGGCTGTTTTTGATTGGAGTTTTTTTTACCTTGTTTTGGAGGGTTCAACCCCTAAAAAATAGAGGACAAACAGGTTCCAGGTATATAAACTATGCCTTTCAGCCTGGGTTGAAGTTATTATAGAGGTTTAATGTGGGTGACATTTGAGGCCCGTTGAAATATGATCACTTCACCCAAATTTGTCTATAGCATACGTTAGATTTTTTAAGGAACATGATCAAGAGCTTGTTTTTGGACAGCGAAAACACCACATTCACACTTGTGGAGTTGCAAGAGGCTTCTTATCTCTAAAAAAAACAATCAGCATAGATGTAACTCAAAATGAAAGCTTCGCAGTGATCAGTACTATTACTGGGAAAGCACGCTAAGCACGCCAATAATCTTGTATAAATTATATGAGTCACTATCATATTATATCTATCTTTATATATATTTATATACACATAATATCTATATACAAATCATCATGTATTTCTACATAATATGAAACATACATATCAAAAGTCTTCATTCTTCTGATATCTCATAGTGGCTTTAAAAAACACAAGCCTTCCTACCAGAACACCAATCTTCCGGGGACCTGGGCGCATCATTGAAATTTCTGTCATGTTTCCAAAAGAGTTTTTGTTCTACACGAACTGTACATGACGTGTGTTCCCAAAGAGACAACTTTTCCAACTCTTGAAGCATCTTTTCTCCCTGAAAGTAACAGCCGGTTTACCCCTGAAAATGGTGTTTTTTTTTTGAAAATGCAAAGTGTTTTTCCCATTTTTAAGGGGCTTTTGCTGTTAGTTATAGGGAGTGTGTCGGTTGCCGGTGTTTGCTTGTGTTTGTTGCATTGATCACACTGTGGAGCCACAGGGCGATGCCAATGACTTCTTCAGCTTACGCAGCTTGACGGCTTGATTTTTTTCAGATTCGGGGGGCAAAGATGTGGTCAAACAATAACTAGGTGGTGGTTTCAAATATTTTTGTACGTTCATCCCTATTTGGGGAAGATCCCCATTTGGGCTAATATTTTTTAAATGGGTTGAAACCACCTATCAGATAAGATTGAGATTCTAGGATACAAACCAAAGAACGTTCCTATACCAGCACCTTCAAAGGGGTGCCAATTAAAATCAATTAAACCCTAAGGGATGGTGAATTGACTTTTTTTAAGGAACCATTTGGCACCCCTTTGAAGGTGCTGCTAAAAATTGTGTCTTCTATTTACATTTATGTATAAGTGTTGATAGTTCTAATTCTATGAGGACTTGTTCGGGAATTAGTGAGCAACCTTCTATGTTTATCTTGTTCCTCGATCTGAACGTACCCTTTGAAATGTGGAAGATTTCCCATCCGAATGTGTCCAAATGTCCCGTATGCTCCAATCCTTTCTGCAAGTGGTTTGGGAGTGGGTTTTGGGTTCCTAAACACCGAACCTCACAGGGTCTTTGGTGCACTAGACCCTCTACGTTCAGGTTATGTGGAACATGATCCAATTGGTTTGTGCCATTGAAATGCACTGCCCATCCTGAGGATCCTTTCCTGTCGTGTACAGGTGCAAATGTTTGGGTCCGCCGATGGCTGGTTGAATGGACGGTTCAAGATTTTGATCCCAGAGGCAGCAAGTGTAGAGAGGAAACATGTATCAAGACAAGATGTATCAACCATTGATTTCCATTGATGATGTCCCTATACATGTAGGTACAGCTATGTATTATGTATGGAATTGTATGGACGAAACATATATATATATATACACTTGTCAGATTTCACTGACATGATAGGCAGCTGCATTGTGATACTCCCAAAACGTTGAAGGGATGCAGTTTGAAATGCAGAGAAAACCTAGCCGAAACACTCAATGTATGGTGTATTTACCTACATGAAAATGAAAACCATAAAAATCAACCATTTCTGCAGGTAAGTATACCATACGAGTGTTTGGGTAGGATATTCATTGATATTTTCCAAGTGTAGCACCTCTTTTTCAGTGTCCATCTTTGGCAGCTCCGATATCTGACTTTCAAAGATGTTCCGACAAAAACTTTCTTCTGAAAAAAGGACAGATCCACTCAATGTTCAGTAGGGGCTCAGATCACAAAAACTGTTTCTTTTTTCACCTGATTTTTTTTTCACCTGAAAATAACTGAGCTCCCGAGAGGAAGAGTGAGTAGTCTTCCGGAAAACTCCACTGCAGCACTTTCGGGACGGTGCGTGTGGCGAGTTGTTGGGAGGGTAAGCTGCATACAACCCTTGCGTTTTTTCGAGCTTATGAAACATCACATTGTCATAATACGTTGAATCCCTGAAGTACTGTATTTCATTCTAGGTATGGGTTTTATTAGTTTATGTTCACGGTGACTAAAACCTTGGATACTTTGTTGGCACATGGGATCTTACTATATGATCTTTGCTTTATCTTACCATATTTGAACAAATTTCCAAAACTCATGAACATGTTCATTTGCTATTGACTTCCCATTGGACATTTTGATCAGGTTTCCATCAGGGTACCTACTCTGAATGTTTTTGTTTTCCATCCCTACTTGAGACGATGGTTCAACTTGAAGCATGTTTCTTTCCAAGAGTCCACCTTGCATGGAAAGTCCACTTGAAGTTCGCAGGTGGAACATGACCGGCAAGTCACGGTCGAAAGCTTAGGGCCGTTGTTAGGTGAAACACGGCTGGTTTTTTTTGGCACAGGGAATTTGTAGGGATCACTTTAAGTCTCCAACAAGTTCCCTGTGTTAAAATCAAGGGTCCAGGTTTCAGGCGGAATGAACACGTGTGAATGACGACATGTCCAACGGTTGTGACATCACAGGTTTTGTTGACTTGTGCAAAGGATGGTCAAGTTAGAGATGATATATGGCAATTTTTTGTTCCACAATGTGAATATGCAGGATCCTAAATTCAACCAATACATAGGGACTATGCATCTACTTTCTGGGGCGTGTAGGTGTAGGCTCATAGGTCAAGATGAAAGCACAAATTTGATAAAACATTGGACGTGAGAAATCACGCCAACTCTTCAGGTAGCAGAGGCACCGGTTACAAAAGAAGAGTTTGACATGCATGCTGAAACTGATATTGGCATGCGGTATATGTGTGTCATTTTGTGTCGTTTAAAAAACAAAACATATCATTAACATGTACAATAAACTGTCGGAGTCTGTCGTATAACTATTTAAAAGGACTTACTAGGCATCAAGATGCCATGCCAAAAAATATGGATTCCACCGAGGCAGTTCGGCAATGTGAATGGAGATGCTTGGCGTTTAAAGTTTAAACTGTGTTCATGGAAGGTGATGGACCTGATGGTTGGGTTGTATAGCGGATTCTACAAAGCAGTTATATACCCATACCATCCATGTATGGTATTTTTTACCGACATTTGATGAATTTGTATGGGAAATGTAGGTAAATACACCATACATGGATGCCAAGGGATAGGGATTATAATGAGATATTGAAGAGGATTCCCATCAACCAACCAGTATGGAATGTCGCAAGGTTTTGATCACCGGGAAAAAACCTAGTCAAGGAATCTCAAGGATGCTAGAAATATTTGCTAGGTTCCAGGTGTTTGGAAACCATATCATCCAAATATGTCTTGCAAACCAAGGCATCGCATATTGATAGTCCAGAATGCAGCAGCAACACGTAGCAGTGCTTCTCTTTGATGAAGACACAACATCAATTTCCCGACTAGAAATCTGAGGCGTTTTCTCCTGGAATTGATTTAGAATCTTGTTTTTTGGGTATTTTTTTGGTACTGTAAATCCTCCCAGAATCATCATGGGTCAGTGCTCCGGATCTCCAATAGGCAATAGTAGTTACCTTTCAAACAAACAGATGCCATTTTCCATTTCTATTTTAAGATAACCGACCACAACAAAAGCTGAAACATGATAAACATGCCCACTTTTTTGTTGTTTGTCAAATACTACACCGTTTTCCACTGAACCAATGACCGTTGGAGAAATGGTTTCCTATAGTTTACCTGATGGCTCCCTAACGTTCCCTGAGAAACCCTCGGTTTCCTAGTTACTCACCTCCCTCAGGAAGCACCAAACCTTAGACATCCAAAATCCTCCGCTCATACCTTGTGAGTAGATGTTTGGAAGCCCTAAAACACGAACCTCAAGAGATGTATAGTACCAAACAATCCTGCAAAAAAAAGTTTGTTACACTGGTTTTAGCACCATCCAAATGGTGGTTGGGAATGGGATTTCGGAAGCATCAACAGTTAGTACCAAAGAATCCGTGGGTCCACGCAGATGTGTTTTTGTTCGGATCCCAAGGTTGAATACCAGCAGACCATGGGAAGGAGTCCGCCAAAAAACCTCGGGTTGATTGATAGCCAACAACCAACCGAGCCGAGACAAAACCCATGGGTCCCATGGATCCTGTGGCAACAGTGAAGACTTGGGGTTGTTCAACCAATTTCGTTTCAATGATTCAAATTGATTGATTTTTGTTTAGATCACACTACGGTGAAGAGGTGAATATGTGAGGAGCTGCTGATTGAAAGGCCGGAACGCCGGAAGATATGTTTAAAGAAAGCCGCAGAAATTGGGGTGTACGTACTGTAGGGGGGTTGTCATTTTAGACACAAATCATTAATATAGCATATATAGATACATGTATAGATCATGTAGCATATTCGTATGCAAAAGTGTGTTTTTAGTAGGTACATCATCGCAGCAGCATCATATGTCTTTTGTTTTGCTGATATGTAGCCCACTGTAGCAGCCGGACATGTTCCAGAGTTCATCCATGCAGCCACACCCCGGCAAAACTCGTGTCGTGCTTCAGGATGGTGCTCAGCTACCCATTGGAAAAAGATGTTGACGAAGATGATGTCAAGGTTTCAACTAAGCCGAAGTCGCCCCAATGTTTTCCTACGTGGTGGTTTCAAATATGTTTTACTTTCACCCCTACTTGGGGAAGATTCCCAATTTGACTAATATAAAATTTTTCAAATGAGTTGAAACCACCAACCAGTTTTCATGCTACAGCCTTAACTGTCCTGGACCAACTAACTAGATTGTTGATACTCCTTTGGCGGAGTTCACTCCTTATTGCCCCATTTGTGAAGTCATACAAATAGACAAATAGGCAGGGATGGTCCAGCAGGCAAACGGGGGTTCAAGGAGGAGTGAGAAACCTATAGTGAACTGCACTTTAAAATGCTTCTTAATGGCATGTCTTCAGGAATGTTGTTGGGTTTCCAAAGTTAGACAAATATGTTTTAATGTTTCCCAAATGCCTCAAGCCAAATGACCAAATGATGCCCAAGTGTTGTTTTTTGTGCTTCCTACAATCTTTTTTTTCTTTTATTTTTTACTCAGGCAGTAAGGTACTGTCTGGCTTGTTTTGTTTGATGTGTTGGTGATTTCAATGATTTCACTGATTTCCGTTTCAAACCTTCACCAATCTCCTCAGAAATGACCTCGTTTTTCTTCAAGTTATCTCAGGTTGTAAGCTATATATAAACCCTTGGCAACCTCCCTAATTTGCCTACGAAAATGAGGATCAAACCTCTCAACCATCGATTTTCCAGGGGACGTTGGGCTGTTAGTTTTACGCCACGTGGGGACGTTTTTGTGCAGGTGGAGATGTCTTGCTGGCAGCTCCAAATCACAATCCGAGGTGGCATTTTGTTGGGGCCATGCCCATGCCAACGGTGGTCCGTTTGGCTTGTTGTGAGATGGATGTTTTGTTTCTCAAATTATTACCCTCCATGAAACTAACAGCAATAGCACCTCAACATGGGGCCGAAACCCAAGAGGAAATTCATCGAACCCAACCATCCATTTTCAGGTGCGAACGGTTGTTTCAGGGAGGGTACCTAAATGGCATGCATGGGACTGGCTGGTATATTCACCTTCATTTACCATCCATAAAGATTAAGCATAAGTATACAAACGTCCCATTGGTCTGTGTTGGGTTGTTGATAGATCCGGAAAGTTATCCCGAAACTAAACAAATACTCGTAGGGGGGATTCCTTCTTCTCTCAGATGTTTTTTCCAGGTTGCCAAATTTGCGGAGTTGGTGGATTCTGGGCAAACCGATTTTCACATATTTCACATATTTCAAGGCCTGAAAACAAAAGTCATGAGAAGTAGGAGAGTACCCCACAACTAGCAGCTAGTTAGCAAATAGATACTGTCAAATATGTGAATAGTTCAGGCTGATGACTGGCATACACATTGAAAAACACTGAAATGAACAACAGGAATGGTGAATGATACTTAGTAAGATAGACAACAATAAAATGTGGTCAAATGTGACTTGTAGTTCTCATCCGACGTAGTAAGTAGTCACGAAAGATGATAATAACATTGGATTTTTGTTTAAGCATTTTTTTTTCGGAATCCATTGTTGGTAAATCACAATTTGTCACCACCATTTGGGAGAATGTGTTTTGGAACTGTTTCCAAGCATCGAACAATCCCATGGCATCCCTGTATGGTATATTTGCCTACATTTACTATAGAAATCAGTTAAATGTAGGTAAATATACCACGAATGGATGGTATGGGATCTCATGTTGTCTCCAAGCAATTTCACTCAACACCTCGAGCGATTTCAAAGTTTTTTTGCCTACGTGAATACTGATCATCGGGCTGCCGGATGGTAGCAGCTAGCAGCTCCTTTTCGGCAAACTTTCCTCTCAGAGTTTTCAAGGCTTGCTAGATGTACTTGTCTTATTGATGATGTTTTAATCATCATCACTGCCAAATTTACTTTTTGGCAATGATGGTTTTCTCAACCGCTTTTTTTTTCCAAGTGATGCTTTAAATTAAAGGGGGAGAAAGGAAACGTAAAGCCTGGGTTTTTTGCTCTACACAACATGGCACTGGAAATGATACATATGTAGCTCAGCCCCGACACCGATGAAGTTCCTAGGGTCAGTTCTATTGGTGGCGGTTTCAAGCATTTGTTGATAGCCTCGCCTGGACTTTGGCGACAGTTGAGCCAGATTTCTCTAATATGAATGGCTCAACTATACCTTACTGAAAATTAACATAGATATAGATCTAAAAAACATAGGAATATATTTCCAAAAGGAGATACAGTTTCCAAAGCCAACCCTCATTTTTGGAAAATACATTTGTTCAATTTCTGGGGGTGTACATGGATGTTTTTGCTTGCTTTCAAGCTGCTCCATGGGCCGGACAGGTAAAAAGATCACTGAACTCAGTCAGGACTGGAAGTGTTTTTTTTGCAAATTTCAGGAGCTCAGAAGAAACTTACAGACGTTTCTACATGTTTTATGTATTTGGTGCCTTGAATAAAACCAGATGCATATAGATAACTTAGATAACTATAGGTGAGTGGTGTCCATGTTTTTGGGAATTTGATTTTTTTGCCGTGAAGATTGGGGAGACGATCAAATTTATGTGCATTTGATATTTATCAAATGTAAATGGATTGAAACCAACAACTAGAGATATACACATGTATACATGACATACAGGTACTATATATCTACAGTCCAGATCATATGTAATATAATGTATACAGACACATTTTCTTACATGTGTAATTTGATGAATTTTTGTTCTGTCACGTTTAACAATGATGTCCCAATCCAGAAATGCCGTTTGATGTCAAGTTTGGAACCTGCAGTGACATGTAGTGCTCAGAAATGAGGGTTATGAAGGGGAACCAATGGTCAATAAGCCCTCAATAAGGCCTTATTTCCGGGGGGGTTACGTTAGGGGAGGTAGGTTGACCAACCATGAATATTGCAGGTGCATATTTATGGTATATATATATTTAGCCATAGGTATCATGTGAACTGATATAGCTGTAATCATGTCAATATGAATAATGATGTGCAGTTTGTTTAGCAAAGTTGTTCTTAATTTGCTGTTTTCTGGTCGAGGAGTCATGGTGAAGCAACTGTGTTCTGTAGGTTGGTCGAGACATGAAACTACTGGACCTGGTTTTGTTCCTGTGATCTTAACTGACATGCATGGGTTGAGCAGCTTAAAGTAGAAAGGAAGAATTTGTTTGGGTGATACAGTCCCTGAACACAACCAGCTCTAATTAGCACAGCTCAGTTTCTCCAGAGGCTGAGTTCATGCCTAGGGACGGTCATGAAAAGTGTGTATGGTCGCTGATACAAGTACCTTCAGATGGCTTGGATGTTTGCTCCCAAAGAATCACAGTACAATACAAGCTCCCGGCAAGAAACCTCTCAGTGTGTTTTGCTTGTCAAGCACCAGCACAGTCTGTCAAAAGGAACTTTTGGAAAATGATGTCCCTTTTTGTTTTCAATGGTAGGATATATATAATATATATATATAAAATATACATATATATCATTTGTATGTATATATATTTATAAATTACATATATATATATATATGTTCCTATTGGTTACCTGCAAGGTAAACAGCAGCCTTCCCCATTTTTTTCGCCCAGGAGACTTATGATGATATTCACAGAGACTTGTCGTGGTGGAAGGCAGGTAGGGCTGGGCTCACAGGTACACGTGGAAACTCACATCTACCATCTCCCTGTTCATCGATGACAGGTGGACTCTGACAAAGAACAACCCAATGTTAGGTGGGGCTGTCTCTGTGTGTCACTCTCGATTCGAGCTTCGGGGGGACAGCACAAAATTGGAGGGTTTTTTCAATATCGATTTTGCTTGTTATTTTTTTTCTGAGTACAAAAATTGCTTCAATTCCGAATTGGGGGAGAAAGGGTAAGGATTTCTTGAGTCCAAAGAATTAGTCGTCCGATTTTTAGGATGTGTTTTGTTTTGAGTGCACAAAATATCTTTGATATTCCTCTATATGAGCAATATTATCATTGTGTCTTTTATTCTTTGGTCCATTTGCGTCTATGACAAGGTGTCAAAGCATGGAGAATGTTCATCCATTATTAGGTAGTAGTGGCTTGCAACATTTTTCATGTTTACGTTTTTACCCGCCCTTAACCGGGAAAAGATCCATTTTGACGAGCATATTTTCAACTGGGTTGAAACCACCAGCTAGATTGAATTCTCATAGCATGTTGGGGGCACAGGTCGAAGCAAACTGGATTGACAATGTATGATTCGAACATCCCAAGTCATTTTGCTTCTGAAGCTGGAGGGTCTTGGGGGTAGAAGAGCTCAGCGATCGATGTATGTTTGGAATGATCCGATTGCCTCACAGGAACAAAAAGTCCCCAAAAGGTAGCTTTTTGGAAGGAAAATCCCCGAAAAATTTCAGGGAAATCGAGGTTAACGTGAAATATGATTTCATTTGGCCAGAATTCTTGACAGTTTTCAATGATGTGTTTTTTTGTTTTTCATGTTTTGCCTCCAGACTTGGGGAAAATGGTTCTTTTTTTCACTCATTGATTTTTTTTTCTAAGTGGGTGGTTCAACCACCAACTAGTTTAGATGCCAAAACTACTCACAGAACAGATGGAAAAATGCTGCATGCCTGTGGTCAAATTCTACCTCGCTAAGATTTATTCACAATGGAGGAACACGATGTGAACATCGAGCATCAGAAAAGTCTCAGAAGTTTTGGATTGGGGGGAGTCCTTCCATAACCAAACAGTTCACATGTTCACACAATTTGGATACATTTGGGAGTTTGTGAAACATTCACCAAATACACGACTTTGGCATTGTTTGTGGAAACAGACATATTATATCGCCCAACTTGTCCTTTGTTCCACTTGTGGATGTGTTTTCTTTTGGAAAGGGGTGATTTCTATTTGCCATGGCCGTCATGTTCACCAAAGGTACTTAGAAAAAAGTCTTGAAATGCCCTTTGACTCGATCAAGCTTTGCTGTTCATCTTTTTGTGTAGCTGCTATACACTACAGATTGGACCCAGTAACAGTAGCAAATACAGGTTTAGGTTGGGATTCCTGATCCTATATACGTATAATCATCCTGGTGGTGACTCGCATCTAAGGAGGCTCAAATCAACCGCTTCGAGATTTCTTGTCGGAATTTTGAGGGTACCAGAACCCCCCCACCATAAATTTTGCCGAGGGTTATGAAGCCCATTAAGAACCTAAAAACCCCCGGAACTCATTTTGAAACAACGCAAAATCTTCAAGATGTAGAGAGAAAAACTTAGTACCTGACAATTCTTTGTGACCTTTTTGGGATGGTCAAGTGACCCTTTCAAAGGTTAAGTGACCTCCAACTACTGGATGAACAGGTCACTTTGAATCACCTGGTATGCAATCATCTACCTTGCACTGAAGATAGCTAAAGGACTTTCCTAAACGACCTTCCTAAAAAACGACCTGCATGGAGGTTTCTCCTGATCTACCTTGCAAAAGCAAACCATCGCTCATGGACTGGCCCATGGTATGACGGACCTCCATCCGTCCACGACGAAATGTCGAGTTTCAGTGTTTGGAAAAACTCCCCCCCTTTTCCCCCACCTTGACTGGTCCGAAAATTCGGTCGACCGAGCTGGAATGCTACCCAAATTGGTGAAGTATACTCTTTACGAAAATTTCATGGAAATCCAGGTTGGTGAATTATATGTATTAGAGTTTTACTAGATGTTTATTACTACTACTAATTAGCTGTTTCTTTGTGTGCAAAATCAATCGCCCCCCCCGGATCAGCCTCTCTCGGTTATCCGAAAGAAGTTGCTCTTTTCTCTTGGTTTGAAGAGTTACTGTATATGCATCTTTTTGAAAAAGAGCTATTCTGGATGTATTATGGATGCGAACATCGTGCAGGACAATTTTGTGTTAGTAGGTTCAATGCCGTTATTTTGGTTGTTTCTCCAAGCATTCAGTGCCAGGTAACCAGCCAGAAAGGATATTTGTTGGACTCGGACCCTGATGTAAACCTTCGACATATTCATTGAAGAATCTCTACCAACTGGGATGTTGAAGCCCTTCGAAAAAACGGAAGATTCTTCATATTTAATATTAACCTGTAGATGAATTTCAATATGAATTTATTCATCAATTGTAATTAGGCAATGTGGACACTTTCTCATGTGTGTTAATGCTTTTCTAAATGTTTTTTTGGTTCCTCTTGAAGATTCCAGTTTTTATGAGTTCAAGATGGAAGTGGTTATATAGATGTTTCGTTGTTCACAGAAATATTTTCTCTGCGCTGTTCATATGATAGAAAAGTATTGGAACAGCTGGTTGGAATCCAGTGTTAAGAAACGATGCTCTTACAATGATTGCAATGTACTGTAGTGGAATATCAGCCGCTACCCATATTGCAGTTTAGGTTAATGTCCAGTTTGTTTATGTTGTTCCAATGTTTCATTCATTTTAATTCAGCGTATTGGCTGGACATTATTTGATCGCTGGTGCTTGTTTTTTTTCTTGGATACGCCAATATGAATGTCAAACTTGCCAAGACTCCCAGACGCGACTTCACAAGTGATGGGGCAGTATCATGTTGCATTTGTTTTTACCAGCTCTTGTTGCTAGCATTTGGCTGAAGGTAGCTCAAGGTATTTGTGTGCTGTGATTTTGAGGGAATCATGTCGTGGTGGTCCCGCTACAACCAATCTGCAGAGGGTCCTACATGCGATGTCTCAGCGCATGAGTTGGGAGCACCAGTTACACCCTTCTCTCGCTATCCCTTGCAAGATCTCTTCTACAATGCCTTGGTTGATGGGTGACAACGAGTTGAGTTTTGTTTTTTTAATTTCACATTACCCATCATTATCCTTTCATTCGATATTCAGGATTGATGTTTTTGGGTAACATATGATATATGTATGATTATAATTATACCTTTTTGATTTGGGATTTGGGATGCAGAACTTAAAAAACAAACATGTACTTATAAGTTACCGATGCCATGTATTCTTCAGGGACTTACCACAAAGGCCCTTTGAGCGAGTTTTTCGCTTCGTCATTTTGTTGGTTTTTGAACAAAAAACCAAAACGCGACCTTTTTTTTTAAAGTCGAAACCTCCCAGGTTTATACCCACATCGTGTGTGCCTTGCTTTATCTTCCAACGATGATCTGGCAATTTTTGGCCAAGAAGGGTGATTTTGCGCATATATTTCGTGGTCTTAGCCTGAAATGGCTGGCGATTCCGATGATTGGTGTCTCAGCTGCTTTTTGGAGTACTCCCCTGAAAACGAAGGAGTCGTCCCCTGAAAATCAATGGTTGGTTCAGATGTATTCCCTACTAAAATTAGACCATTGTTTTGGGACATGTTAGTTTTCAGGGGTGAACCAAAGACGACCCATTTCCAACTTGAGTAGTGTTCGAAACCCTGGGTGGGTTGCTTTATATTGAGGACGATTGACAATACCCAGTTGTATAGGGATTATAAGAAGCCATTGCCACAACATTTTGAACATTGCTCACTTGGATTTGCCTTTGTTGAGGTGGGTTCTCTTCCTTTCGACAGGATGAACATCACCAATTTCCGCAGCACCATCTAAGGGGAAGAAGATCCATTTGGATTTGTTTTCCAACCATCGACTAAGCAAATCAAAATCAACATGTGAGAATGCATGTTGGATGTATTTCCTGAAAAAAAAGAAGAACAACAACAAATGATTACTGGTCCCCAAAGATTGATTGAATGAGTTAAGACAGCATTGTGGCGGCAAAGGGATGATGACTTGAACATCTCCATCATCCTGCTCGATGATCATCTATTGTCTACGCTTAAATGTGGTTGAAGATATGATCAAGTCAATCTATCTACACTCCCGCAGTTTTTTTTCCAGCTAGCCCCTGAAAAAGGTACCTTTAAAATCCTTTAAACCCAGATAGGAATAGCGAACGTCTTCCTTTCCCATCATGGCATTCAGGGGCGAGCCATAAAAGGTCATCTTTATAAAAGATAGATTTGTCCTTTGGGTGCTCCACGAACTTTTTAAAGCGCAAAAATGGATGGTTCCCCAGGAACTTAAGATGTGATTTAACGTGTGTTCTTTTGCCCATGGTGGCCCCATGATTTTTCACTGTTGATGATATATGGATGTTTCCGAAAATAGGGGTACCTCCAAATCATCCATTTCAATAGGGTTTTCCATTCTAAACCATCCATTTTGGGGTACCATTATTTTTGGAAACACACATATGGGTGATTTTCTTTAAAACCTCACCTGCATCCGGAGTGGGTTTTTCCTCACAGACGACCTGGGGATTATCAGCATGGAATCCATCTTGGATCGAGCCTCCCACCTAGGATGTTAGAAATCGTCACCACCAGGGATTTCTGGGGAAGAACGCCAGGAAAATATAGGGATCACTATATAAAAAAAGCCATCCAATATGTTCAGGCTTCACATCATTATTTTGGTCGGGTTTTAACGTTTAACGCGTCGCAACGTTGGCCATTGAAAAGTCTTTGAGGTGGAGGTTGGCTGCTGCAAATCCGTCACAGTTATTTGAGCGACCCAGCCGTGTTCCAAAAGCATCCAGTCTTGTTTCGCTTACCCTTTGCCCAAGCCTTTGTGGATGCCTTTGGAAGCTCCACTTTGGTACCTGGCCGTTTAAAAAGAAATATATGTTTGATTTTTTAGTTGAGTTTGTTTCATATCATCAAACGATGAAACCATTTTTTTGTTTGGGGGAGGTGAAAGTGAGTGACTCCTTCTGCTCAGTTTGTCTTCTCTTGGAAATCGGAGACTTCTCACCCGCGTGATGGAAACTGAAATGGAAGTGATTGGCATTAGAAAAGAATCAAAATCCTGTCGCACGGTCCCAGAAAGAAAACGTAGCACTTACTCTTGTCCTTTTGTGTGTGTGTGTGTGTGTCTTGCGAAGAAAAAAACACCGTAAATTACACCCCAAGGTTTACACATTCAGTACCTGAAAATTTTGGAGTTTTTCTTTTGGAGGAGATTTTAATCTATAATATTTGGAGTCCTCGAACCATGTGAACAGGTTCCAGTAATTAATTTTCGGGGGAGTGTACCTAACGTCAATTCCCAGACATTCAATGTATGGTATATATTTGCCTACATTTTGGGTAATTTTGAGGGGTTTGGATGTATTTGTAAACACATCATACATTGAGATGTAGGGATTTCTTTCCTGCCTCACAGAGTCCAGAAGATCTGAGGTCAGCACTTTGAACGTTTACCTCATTGGGGTCAAGGACCCAAAAAAGTGGATACTTTTTTTTTTGCCATTTTGTGCAATCAGATACAATCTGTATACTGTATATATACATATTACGTATTTATTTGTTGGAAATAGGCTTATCATTTGTAAATCATCGACCTGTTGATATATATATATATATTTATACCATATCATCATCATAGTGTCATTATCTCACCATACAAGTCAAAAGGGCCCGGAAAAAAAGCCGCCTTTCTCAACATGGCCAAGTTTGATGAGGTCCCATGTTCCAACAGGATTTTGTGTGCCATGGTGTTGTTGCCAAACGGAACACCATGAATTTTCTGTGAATCTACCCTTCAAAGACCTTCTCAGACCAAAAAATCTACTGGGAATCCCACGGAAACCAACTTGCAATCATTATACACCAAGTTAGTTTAGGTCCGCAAAAAGTCGTAGACCTATAGTACTAAGGATGTCTTTGACTTGAACGATCAACGGACATCAAAACGTATCTAATTGTTTTTTCGTGTTGTGAGGAAAACAGGTATACCAGACCCATAAAATCCATGGGACTGTTTTTTAAATAGATTCATCACTGTTAAAATAAAACAACCATTCATGTTGCCCGAATGCATGTCATATATGGAATTAATATTTACCTCATTTATAGACCATTTTACACAAATAATTTACGATACCCATACGTCCGTCCTGGGTTATGTATTACGTACGGTAAATTCACCAAACCTTTCAGGTACCTAAAATGGAGGTACTCACCTATAAACCCACCGGCAAAATAGCCTGATTGATATGGTTCAGTACCTCCATTTTAGGTACGTGAAACTTTTGGTGAATACTTCCATGGATCCTATGGAAGGATGCAATCTTTCAGGACGAATCTCGTCGCACTAGCTTGGGCAGCGGTCGCTACTTTCTGATCCTCGTGGCCACATCGATCTCGTTATGTATCATCATCAGGGCCTATGCTTACATGGTGGGAGCAACCTGGACCTGGTGTGAAAAGGTTTTTTTTAAAATACATTTCTTATAGATGTGAAAGATGATATGATATGAGGTTTTTAGGAGTTAGGCATACACGGATGCTAATGTTTGTTTCAGCCCAACGGGAAAGGATGAAATCTTGGATTTGTCTCTGCCAAGGCTGTACCGTCCCTGAATCTAACATAGCGCTGAAACTGGATGGTTAGAAGATGAAATTGCCTTATGAGGTCCAGCCTGTTTTCAGGGGCGAACTGTTAGTTGCAGGTGTAACAGCGAGTTTACCCATGAAAATAGGTGTTTTACCCATGTTCCAACCATTGACTTTCAGATGCTATGTTAGTTTACCAGAGGTTTGCTTTTTTCCAAGCACGATTTTTGAAGGTGATTTGCACATCATTTTTCTTCGGGGAAGAATGCTTGTAACTTGTTCTCTAGGGAATGTGATGTTTCAGGTGCTCAGAACAGGACTATGCAAGTTAGGTCTCCAAGTTCTTCATATTGACAGACAATACTTACTTGCTTGGATATCCTTTTAAGATCCTTTAAGTAGGATATGACAGTATGTTGGAACTGTCCCGGGCGATTAGCTAAATGTTCCCATCAACATGTCATCTAGAGTGTGCTTTCAAAGATTTTGTTGTTTGTTGCCCGCTACCCCTGTTTGCTTGAAATGATCCAGTTTGCCAATATGATTCAATTGGGTTGCAACCACCAACTAGTCATTGTTGGTCCAACATTCAACTAGGAATTGCTGAAGCTTCCTGCTTGGAGTTCATATCATTGGGAGATGAATGTGGAGATGGCTGTGATTGGCTCTGTCTTCCCGCTCTATGTTACTTGGTGATGATTTCTATTTTTGTTTGTTTTAGGCAATCCGGCAATCCATGATTTTGCAACAATGTAAAATCTGAAGATGTTCTACGGCGCAGTCATGCGCAGTCATAATTTGTGATTAATTTGTGTATGTTCATGTATATCCATACACTCCCTGAAACTAACATAGCAGCTGCCAGGAAGCCATCAATGTTAGTTCAGGAAGGGTATATATTAGATATTATTTTTTTCGTACAGTATGTATGTATGTATATACATATTTCCCTAGGTTTTTGATGGTAAATATAGGTACAATAAGATACAATAAGTAATTCAGTCCCATGGATCGTATAGGTATTCTTATAATGAAGGTTTTAAACCCTAAGAATATGGGTAGCCTCCCACTGATGTTTGTTATATATACATTCCTAAAGGGTGTCAATTCCACATCCCTTGGGGTTTTAATTGCCACCCCCGACTGGCAAGGTGCTAGTATTCAAATCCTCAAGGTGTTGGGCAGTAGCTTTGATTTTAAGAAACCTCCAACAGGACCCAGGGTCCACGGACCCCTGAGTCCCTGAGTATCTCATATTCTCCAGCAATCCTTCAGCCTGGAAGTTGTTCCAGTTCAATCCAGGATGGCTTGAACTTCTTTGCCTTGGCAATGTGGTGGAAAACAGGATACCTGAATTATGTGGAGCATCATGTGATGAATGCAGTATCTAGGTGATAACTTGGGAATTTGTGCAATCAGTCGTTCAGCCTCGACTTTTCGTGTAAATTTTGTAAGAGGGGGGGTATCGGTATCATCCCACGCAAAATCACATATGGTTTGGAATGCTTTGAACTAAGAATGTTGAGGGTCAGGAGTTTGCGAATGCCATTGTTTTTCATGCTGCGACCATAGGTGCAGGGTGCAAGAGTAGCATGTCTACTAGGCACCAAAGTCTTAAATGTGACATTCAGCGACCTTGCTACAATCTTGACCTCTGATCTACAGAACGTTTTCTTTCTCTATGAACTTCGAGGGTGATATCTGAAGGAATTCGGATGTTTTTTTTCCAAAACCTGGATTCTGATCGTGATGTGATCGCGAGCGGTTTTTTTTTCCGACCGGGATGGATTATACGCAGGGGGGATGAAAGGGGGTTACAACCCACTAGTTGCTAACCTTAAACCAAAGAGAATTGCGCCACATTTCCCAGGTTTGGGTCATGAGCAAAGCATCCGCTGCGGTTTTGCTTTTTGCAGCCCACGATGCACAGTGGTTTTGGCCCCATCCCGGCTTCTGTGAGTGTGAAAGATGCACCGGGTGATGCGTGAATCAGTGTTGTTGCACTCGTCGAAGAACAGAAATACATTGTATAAGTGTGTTTATCGTAAATATAAAAGACCTAGGTTGACCTACCACATCAAAAATGGTGTACAAATAATCAAATAATCAGGGGGCATAGTAAGCACCACCCTACAAACATGAAATCTTGCTAGTGGTCTCATCCATCGATTGTGAAAGGCTACCCCTATATTTCAATTCCTTTCGAATGTGGGAACAGGATTCAAACTGTCTGTATTTGGATGTGGTAGGAGATGGAGCGCAAACCATTTAACTTCATTTCTGAATAATGATAGCAACAAGGACTTTTGGAAATGAAAAGTGCATGAAAATTGATGAAACTTGCTTTAACAAAAAATACCTATTAAAGTTCTCGCTGATCTTTTGATGATGCAAACACCTTGGACTCTCTAGTTCAGCATACTCATGTTATCTGTAGCGGCGGAAGCCAACTTCAGCCGAGGCGATCTTTTAATGGAAATCCTCCAAGAATGACGATTTGATGAAGTGTAGATAAGAATGATTTACCCTAAACTAACATAGCCACTGAAAACGGATGGTTGAAAGATGATGTTCCTTTTGGGATGGCCTATCTTCAGGAACTATGTTAGTTTGAGGGAGGGTAGTTGGTCTAGAAGTCTTTATCATATGAAGCAAAACTAATTATGAATGGTTAACTATTAAATAAGTTGTTGACCTGGAATGTTAAAGCTGTTTAATGGTGCTCCCATACTAAAACTCCATTCTTGGCCAACAAACATGAGCAGTTTTGTAAAGGAATCCAAACACCATGTTTGTATACGTTTGTTATATTTTCATATATTTTCCAACGTTCTCAGTATAGAATCATCCCGCCAAAAGTCCAACACTGCCGATCCGGATAGAAGATTTTTTACAAGCTGCAAAAAAAAACGCATATTCTCCTGGTAACTAACATATTCCCTGCCAAACCCCTTTGCAAGATGATGTTGCTTTTCCTTAAGGTGGGATATGTTAGTTTTTCTAGAGGGTATTGTCGTAGCATATGCGCACCCAGAACTATTCCTTCCAAGCCCGATGACTTTACGTTGGAAAAAAAACATGATTTTCTCAAAATCAAATCACAAATGCCGAGGGAGATGTTCTCAATCTGGCTGTTTCTCAATAAATGGTGGTACCCCCAAATCATCCATGGATTGATGGGGTTTTCCATTATAAACCGTCCATTTTGGGGGCCCACCCCTATTTTTGGAAACATCCATCTCTTCCAAGGTTTAATCCTTCCATATCGACTTGCTGTTCAGCTTGGGCCCCAACTGCTTATTTTGCTTCCCTATATGCCACGAATCCTGCGTTACATCACAGCAATCCCACACTATGAGCCGAATGCTGGAGAACTACGCTTGGCCGAAATGGAGTTTTTGAAGAAGGTCTGTGGGGGGGCAGAGTTTGTTGGGTGGAAAATTACCAAGTTTGCTCTAGGAATAAGGGTTTGGATGTTTGGACCGTCCTTTTGAAAGAGGGGTTTTGGATCTGTATTTCGCAGAGTTTTTTTTGATCTCCGAACCACGAGTTTTGAGACCCCATGAGTCGTAGGCAGGTAGTGATAATACATTCCCTCCAATAGATTTTTGCCTGGTAATTCTTGGCCTAAGTTAAACCCTCCTATAAAATGCTTCCCTATACATCTCCCATGATCCTCCTATGGGTCCATAATATGAGGGTCCCGGTCTCTATGATAAGCTACCGAACAAAACAGGCACCTATATAGAAATTTGCTTGAGTAAATAAGCAGCACCCCCAGAAATGTGAAGATAAAATGCTTCTTGTATGATGATCCCACGGAGTTGGTCCATTTCCACATATTGTTAATAGATTTTATAGCCTTATTGTCTCTAAGCGGGTTCTTGTTCCCCACCTGTCAGGTGAGGGTTGTTAGAGTTTATGCTGGTCTTCTCCTTCCTTCCTTCCTTCCTCTCTCTCTCTCTCTCTCTCTCTCTCTCTCTCTCTCTCTCTCTCTCTCTCTCTNTCCTTCCTCCTCCTCCTTCCTCCTTCGTCGCAGTCCTTGTCTTCTTGAACCACGAGCCTCACGCCTCTAGTGTGCGCTGCCAGACCTCAACCGGGAACTCCTGCGTGCAGTGTTCCCTGCCGGACCTCAACCGTGATCTTCCGTGGCCAGTGTTCCCTGCCAGACCTCAATCGCGATCTTCCGCGGCCAGCGTTCCCTGCCAGACCTCAACCGCGATCTTCCGCGGCCAGCGTTCCCTGCCGGACCTCAACCGCGACCATCTGCGCTCAGCGTTCCCTGCCAGGCCTCAACCGCGACCATCTGCGCTCAGTGTTGTCTGCGGACCTCGACCGCGACCATTTGCGCTCAGCGTTCCCTGCCGGACCTCAACCACCTCAACCGCGAGCTAGAATGTCAGACAGAATGTGAGAAGATATGGCAGACAGAATGTCAGAAAGAATGTCAGAAAGAATGTCAGATAGGATGTTTGACGATATGTCAGAAAGTATGTCAGAAGATATGTCGGACAGAATGTCAGAAGATGTCTCAGACAGAATGCCAGAAAGAATGTCAGAAAGAATGTCAGACAAAATGTCAGAAGATACGTCAGAAAGAATGTCGGAAGATATGTCAGAAAGAATGTCAGAAGATATGTCGACAGAAAGAATGTCACAAGATATATGTCAGAAAGAATGTCAGAAGATATGTCACAAGATATGTCAGTCAGAATGTCAGAAGATGTCAGAAGATTTCCAGAAGTCAGTACGTCAGTATGTGCAGCTTGGCAAGACCTTTTCAAGGGTAGATTGAAAGCTTTGCACGAAAAGGCTTCCGTGTCCCAAAGCATGGGCTTTTGCTTTCTACTGCCGCCGCTGCAGACTAGGGGAGCTAAAGAATTGCCAGTGGGCTGGCTCATACAACGGAAGCCGCGGAATGACAGCCAGTCTGCGAATGCTGCTGCAACCATGGAACTTGTAGAACAGGAAACTGGCGAAGACCATGGTTACATCAGTCCGGGTGGGCAACGGTTCACATACGCGCAGAATGACAAGATGCGGAATCAACGGCTGCTGACATGAAAACAATGAAAATCGACAGCTTTGACCACAACTCGAACATTCATGTGCAGTTCACATCCAATCACGAAGACTACATGCACCGTGGATGTTTTGACATGTCATGGTGGGGATCACCCGAAGTAAAGTAATTGTTTTTGTTGGTAGTTAAAAAATGCTGATTAGGCGCGGCCCCAAACCGCCTTTATCACTTGGTGGCCATAGGGCTTACCACCATTGAAATCCAAACAAATCATGTGATGGACCAAACGGGGGCATTTTGGTGATTGCAACTCGTGCAGATGCAGGAGGAAAAGGCAGAAGTTCAACTACATGATGACTTGAACGTCTTCGAGAAATGACTGTTAAACAACTGTCAAAGTCCTTGGCGGCCACTGCCAACTCCGAGCCTTTGAGCCAGCCGATGGTAAGACTTAATGAAAGGTTTTGGCATGTCGGGAGTGGTTTCTGTGTGACAGAAATTTGTATAGTAGACATGAAGGATTTGCGTTTAACAACATTGAGTCACGAGGCTCGCTTCCATACAGATGAGTACATCACGAACAATGAACAACCATCATTTCACTAAAATTGTGGCATCATCATAATCAAATTCAGTCGCATTGTTGCATCGGCAGAATCAAACAATTCCATCATCATCCTCGCATTATCCTCCTCATCACCATCCTGATCATTTTGCATGCACACACCAAGCAAAAACAACATCCATGTAGGTTTCGAAAATTTCCGACGATGTCATGGTATTCTTTGTCACACTCCCGGCAAGCTGACGTCAACGTCGCAAAAACGTTGTTGGCGAATGAAAACTCACGTGTTGAAACACATTGCCTTTCGTTGAGGCAAATAATTTTTTTACGGCGGTTTCAGTTTTTGTCCATGGTTATGTATATTTGAAATAGTGTTTCCTGAAAATAAAACTTGAAACTCGGGTGAAAGATGCTTCAAGATCAGTTTTTTTAACTATTTGTTTTGAAAAAGGGGATTGAAATTGAAACCGCAACCTACTGACCAAGTCGGGTCTGCGTTCCATACATTTATTCAAAGTGGCTTATACCAAGCCATTGAAGCTTGTCAAAAAAGAGCATGATGCGTTTTTTTGCCGTAAGAACACTTTTGGATATGCAAAATGGTTCAGAAATTTGGCTGAACCAATTGAGATATGATATGAAATTCTATAAATAATATTTCGGTTTTTCATTTTTTTCGTGGATCCCATGAGATTTTAGTCATATCAGATGTCTCGCAGGTAAATAGTTAAGAGGACTTGTGCGCCTTGCACCCCTTTCACTGCAAACTTCACCGGATCTGGATCAGCCGTTCAGGACCATTGAATCCTCACAAAAAAGGCCATTTTGGATGGATCGGTACTCAGGCGCAACAAAACTTTGGATTTGGATTTTTGTTGATAAGTTGAAGTCAGGCGATGAACCTCAGTAAAATTGAGGGTCATTAGCTGATACTTCATCATTTTAGAATTCCGCACGTTTTTTTCTCAAAATTTTGTGTCAACTTTCACATATGGGGAATTCTTATTTTTCAAAAGCAAGCCGTTTTTAGGCGCAATGATTTTGAAAATGAACATTTTTGTTGTGCCACTGGTACGAAAAAATGATGTAATCATCCACATACACTACTACGACGATCCGTACGTGGTCACGTGGCTGGGAAATTTCCAAATTCCTGTGCCAGGGTGCCAAAGATGTGCTGAAGGCAATTTGATTGCAAAAGGGCAATTTGTGTGATGGTGAGTGGATTGAATGATCAGTGGCTGATCTAACGGTAGATTTTATGCCAAGAGATTTACTGTTGTTCAAGGAAATGACATGAACATTCAGGCTGATGGAATATGAAATCCGTTTATATTCTATTCTCATGAGATTCCATTTTGCCCCTCCAGTTGTATGTTTCTCAAGATTGTTTCAAAAACGGTAACATAAACTTGGGACATGGTACATGAACGTTGCACTTATGATATCCTTTACATGCCTCACCTTGTTGTGTTTTGAAGATTGACTGGGACTTGAGGAAGTTAGTAAAACTTGGATGAAATTCACTTGAGTGCCGTAAGTTGTTTCTTTGATTTCACCCTGGAAAATTAACGGCGGCTGGAACCCAACGTCCTGGAGGTTTCTTTGACGATGATTTTCCAGATTTCAATTGGGTGATTTTTAGCTGAACCATGTCAAATTTCCAGTGGTGTTGTCATAATGGCAGCTGTTTCAATATGTGTAATTCAATATCTTGTGGCGTAGTGTCTTGTGGCGTAGTGATTGGTAAAGGGCTAGTAGAACACCTGCGTGAGTCCCCCCAAATAGTGACTCATAAAAGGTGGTAGGAATAAATGCAGTTAACATCCAATATTAGCAAGAAAGGGGGTCCATTGGTCACATCCCTACCCTGGGATTGACACCATTTCGATGATTAAAACCCTTAGGGTTCAGCAATGGTGGTTATATTAACACCCATTGTTTTAATGGTGGTTGGAAGGCCAGGGTATTCATAAACTGCATGTACTCGGGCTAGAGTTGTTTAGTATACTTGGTGGATGAAGGATCATGGTACCAATGCCGTATGGAATTGGAAATTTCCGCAATAAGAAAATAGAAGGCCATAAATTTGACATGTGTTTATATTATTCTTTTCCGGCTTTACTTATACTAGTTGTTGAATAGGCATTTTGCGGCATCCTTATAATGGTTCATTGAAATCCCCGCATAACTGGGTAATATAATCCCCTATATAACCCAACCAACCAGGATTTTTTAATGGCTCATTTGTTTCTCAATCGATACATTGCCACAGCAAACAGACCTACCGATTTTTTGCGATTGAACAACAAATGGTATCCTGATGATGATACCTTGAGAAAATCCCACCATGCATTTTTTGTTCACCTCTAATTTACTGGTATCATTTGTGGAGTATCAACCAAACTAAAAGCCGGAATGCATTTGACACGGACATGATTGAACACAATCCTCATTGGAAGAATCGTTTTTGAGGGTCATTTCGAATGTCCAAAACTGTGCCCATGCAGCGTCAAAACACTGGGTAGCTACTGGGTTTCCCTTTGGATCGCCAAAAAGGATTTTCTTGGAGTGTTAGCATCATCCCAAATAATGAAGAAACTTTTCAATGATACAACTGTTATAATACCCACCCTAGTTTTTTTCGTGGCTCAACTGATATTCCGATTTGGCAATACTCTTGGGGCCGTTTTGCAAAAATCACTCGCTTTTGGACCTGCAGGGATTCTTCAGGTCGGAAATTCGGCGGTCTATAGCCTAAGTGTTGGTTTTAAATGTTTCTTGATGTTCATCCCTAAAACGGGGCAAAACAACCTAGTCGACCAGTATTTTCTGGAAATGGATTGAATCCACCAACTATATATCCTACATGCTCCATGTATGGAACATTTACCTACATTTACCATGGATTTAAGCTATGTGTAGGTAAATATACCATACATGGAGCATATATCAGCCCTCCCGGGAATTAACATACTACATAATATATGTAGAGAGATATATATTTATATTGCATCCCTTACCGTTTGGCACTGTTGTCTTCATATCAATTTTCCACTGGTTGGCATATTGCGATCCTCATTGACCGGGGAAAAACCGTGACCAAACGTTGCAGGGCTTGAAGATAGATTGCGAGGCTTTGAAAAATATTGAACCAGGGGAACCTGAGGACGGGACGAAATGTCGCAGGTTGTGGGCCCTTGTGGGCCTGATACTCCGATACTCTCACTCAGCCAATGGTTAAACTTTAAATTTTGTCGGATTACATGTTTAGTAGGAAATATAAAGTTT
>DF243263.1:0-44940 GCA_000507305.1 Breviolum minutum Mf 1.05b.01 | reverse complement strand
GGGATAGTATAAGACGTACTAGTTATCCCTACCAATAGGTAGAACGCTAGTGCCACTCTTCAGGGGGGGGGGGGGAACCGAAAACATTGGGGATGCATCTGAAGGCTTGAACAAAATCGTCCTTGGGATTCCAACCACCATTAAAACAATGGGTGTTAATATAACCACCATTGATTACCTAAGGGTTTTTAATCATCGAAATTGGGTCAACCATTATTTTAATGCTGGTGGAAGCCCAGGGTCGTGGTATCCTGGCAAGTCTGCGATTGTGACGTTTTTGGAAAGGTTGGTTGTTGGTGACCTTGGGTCACCTCCAACGTCAGGAAATCAAATGGTTGCGGCTGCTTAACCTTTTCCAAAAGAAGAAAAAAACTCAAGTTTCAGCTGAATAAGTATTTTAAAAAACAACGGCACATCTTTCTAAAAAACAAGCCGGAAAGAGAAAAAAAACACATTTCAAAGAAAAAAGCAATCACAAAAAAAACACCCCTCACGTTGTGCAACAATTTTTGGGGGAAACTCCCATTGTTGTTTGTTTCTTGGTTGTTTCTTGGTTGTTTTTTAGGTTTGGGTTTTGTTTTAGAAAACCCTCAAGCGTATCTCTCATTCTTCTCATCTTACCCCCACCAAAAACCCCGCAGAGGGGAGGCACCACAAAAAGGCACCTCTGCCAAGCTTCGTTGCACTTCATGAGAAATCATCGAGTCCAAAGTGCCCAGATTCACGCCCTTTCACCGCTGGAAAGGATTTTCCCCGGAAAGGAAGGAAGGAAGGAAGTTGCTGAGATTCCAATGAATCAATGGGTTGCATATATATATATATATATAACCTACTTATAAATGGAGGTCAGAAATTTTGTCCCTGGATTTTTTCCCCGAAGGTATTGTTGGTTCGGTGCTTGGCGTGGCATCAACGTCCATGCTTTTTTCGTTGATTTTTTGTTGGTGCCTTGGACCGTGTTAAAATGTTAAACCCAGTCTCCCTGGAAAATCCCCATCATCTTTTTGCTGATCAAATGAGGATGGATTTTACAGCCTGCGTGTTGTTTTCTTGTACCGCAGTGTAGTTTCAAACTGCGATTTGGTCTTCTCGGTGTAGAAAGAACGACTTGTTGTTTCCAACTACTTATATAGGATGTTGCAGCAAACCTCTAAGTAACCTCCCTGAAACTAACAGCCATAGCCTCTAAAAATCTCATGGTTGGGGAAGATGACATTTCCTTTTGAGATGGCCTACTTTCAGGGGCAAACTGTTAGTTTTAGGGTCCCGGCTACATCTTCAAAGGCTGGCGTCTGTGGGTTCAGTGTGCAGGGCTGGAGCTGTAAGTTGGAGTGGTTTGCAGCCATCATTTTTATAATCCAGCTCACCAACAACCGTCTCAAAAAGGTAACTTTTTACCATCCCAAAAAAAAACGCAGAATTCTATAACGCATTTTTGTTGCAAAAAAACTATTCAAATCAAATGAACCACTGTATTCCAATAAACAGTGGGGGCAACCCTCAATGCCTCGCGCCAGGAGAAAAGAATTTGACCCTCCAAACCTAACAAAAAAACCCTACAAAAAGTCTTGACCTCCACGATAAACCCAAGCTTTGAAAAAAAAACCTTCCCCAAATGCTTACTCCGGAGTGTAATAGTAACCATCATGTGAACCACTGAATTTATCTGACTACATCCTGTCGGAGTGGCTATGAAAAGGCAGGGGGAGAAACCTTTTTCCCAGACAGTCAAGTGGGTTCAGAGGAGCCTGGGCATCTACCAAATGTAGTTGATCAATGACTGGATTTTGCAAAGTCTACCCTCCAGGGAACTAACATATCACCCTAAAAGTGGCATTTTGAGTCGATGATTTTCCTATTCCCAAGGTGGGATATGTTAGTTCCCTGGAGGGTAACCTTTCTGAAGAAATCGCCTTTCAAAGATGCTGGCCCCCCAAGAACGGGTTCACCCGGGGGCCCCCGTAACTTGCCGACATTTCACCCAGCTGCTCCGATTAAACGACGGTATTTCTGGGGAAAGCACACACATCGGGAAAAAGGGAATTTGTACGTCGAAAATCGCCCATGAATGTTTGGGCCGGCACACAGCGCAAATTTCCAACGCCGATATTTTTTTTCTGTGGCCAATCGCCAGTGGGTTTTGCCCAAACAAATCTGACAAATCTACACAGCGAGCATCTCTCACGTCTCCTGTCGCTTCTTCAGGTGCCGAAAAGGATGAGGAAAGTTTCTAGAGGCTTGGATTGAAAGATCGCTTCAGCTACACTGGCAGAGCTTTGGGGCAAAAAAACACCAAAAATCCCTTCAAAAAACATAGTCGAACTGCGTTTCTACTGCAACCCCCATTTCTATTTCGACACCTGATGGATCTGCGTTTTTCCATTTCGATCTGCGTTCTTTTGCGGAGTTTGTCACAAATCACTCCAATCCACCAAACAGCCATCCATGACGCCATGACGGGAAAATCGACAGCGGTGAACCGGCGGCAGAACTGTTTCCACCAGCACGCCTGAGATGCAGGAGGTAGACGTGAAGCTGAAACATCATCACATGAGCCAAAACCCTTGTGACATTCCATTGTACTGGTTGATTCATAAGGATCCTTTCCACATATGATTGGGTAGTTTTTCATCCCCTATATAAAGAAAATAACCAGGGTTTTTTTGACTGCTCAAGTGAGAATGATCACATGGCCAGGGTGAATCGAGTCATAACAAGGCTACCTTTTGGGAATGATGGATGACCTTTCGTTAAGGTTTCGACTTCTTCAAAAGCTGTTTCTGGTTCCCTTAATACGTGGTAGGTGATATATAATCACCCAATAGGCAATATATAAGTGGTATGTAAGTGGTATATACTGCCAATTGGGGGATTATATGGTACCTACCACCCATTAAGGGAACCAGGAAACTCCATTGACTTCTTTTCTCGGAGTTTCTGCAACCTCTGGTATTCAATTTCTTCATTTGAGAACTTCAAAAACGAACGAAAGTTGGCTCCAAAAAAAGGGGAAATGATGAATGGTTATGTAACACATGTAGAGTATATATATACATACATATATATATGGTTTATATATTATTATAATATCATATAAACCTGACAAAAACATGTTTGAAATTACCCCACTATGCCAAGCCTTTGTACTAAGCCCAAATAAACCAAGCGACCTACTCCACGGCATCTCAGGCATACTCAGGCATAGATGAAGGTGGATTCCCACCAAGTGCGCAACTTGCTACACTCTTTTGGTGTTGTTCCTTGATAAGCTTTGCACACCTGCCAGCACAATTCTTTTTGGGGATGGTGATTTCTGACCGGTCACCAACGAATGGGGGTTTGAATCACCCGGTGTGGGATTTGTTTCCTTCTTTGGATTTTTTGGGAGGACATCAAAAATGACCAGGGTTTGAGATATCTTTTGGAAGAAATGAGTAAGCTTTCCGGTTGATTCATGCATAAACGGCGGGTTCAGAAAGCATCCCTTCGGTCTACCCCCCGGGCCCCAGGATGCAATCGTCACAAGTGAAGGTTTAGGTTGGAATTGTGAAGGTTTAGGTTGGAATTGTGAAGGTTTAGGTTGGGATTGTGAAGGTTTAGGGACCGGGATTTCCCAAGCCCCAAAGAAATGCTTCATGTCATCCTTTTTGGTGACGAGGACATGACATCCGCATCCTGGAAGTACACCGTAGGGGGGATTTCAATGAAGTTCTCTGGATCTCAAAGTCCCCGGGACCCAAAAACAGCGGAAGTTTTAGCCCCAGGGATTTTTGTTGTTGATACGTTGGAACCTTTTTGGGCGGCTCCGGAAACAACGCAAAAAACTTTAAAAGAAAAAACGGCTTGGTCCAACGTATCACCCGAGAAATGATGATTCTGCCATGGTGAATATCACCAAGCATTTCTCCCATTAAAGGCCTTATGGCTCACCTTGTCCGGATTTTGGCGTGGGTCGCAGGGTAAAGTTGTCTCCAGGCATAATCCATGATACAAAGGTTACCCACCGATTTTTGTTGATGGATACACCCCTGAAAACTAACATGACATTGGAAAATCCCCGTTCTCAATAGGAAATACATCTTCAAATGATTCTTTCATTGTCGTGTTAGTTTTCAAGGTTTTCAAGGGTGGTATGTAAACTCTAGCAAACTAACATTGTCGGAAGGGGGGGGGTATGTAGACTCTTGCAAAGTAAAATCTGGTTGGTGGTTTCAACCCCTTTGAAAAAT
Organism: Breviolum minutum Mf 1.05b.01; assembly: GCA_000507305.1. Lineage (NCBI taxonomy): Eukaryota > Dinophyceae > Suessiales > Symbiodiniaceae > Breviolum > Breviolum minutum. Next base: position 40,711 of record DF243263.1, on the reverse strand, counting down.
ATCAGCCAAAATGGGAATCTTCCGAAAAAAAATAGGGGAGAAAATACAAACAAACACTGGAGTTTAAGTTGGTACGGACCAACAAAAACTAAGATAACTAACATGGTGAAACCTGAAAAATCCAGCCCCTTTGTTTTCAGGCATTTCTCATCTTCCATCCACCTCCATGTGGGTTCACAATATTCAACTTTCAGGTTCTACTTGCTGTTTCCCCCCCCCCTGAGCCACGAAAAAAACCCGGCCGGATACTTTCCATGAGTCATCCTGGTTTTTTTTCAATACGGATCCAAAAATACTGGTTTATGAAATAGTCCCCACATAGCTGGGTAACTATTTCATGACCGAAAAATACCCTGAACAACAAAACGGGGCCCAACCACCTCCTTCAACAAATCGTTTGGCTGTTCCACTGGCTTCCCATCCACGAGGATGTAGGGCACACCTGTGATTGAACGATGGGATATCCATCTTGAATGATACATGGATGTTGTGGCTGTTCAAATAAACCTCCTAAAAAAATGGATTATAGGCAAAGTGTAGGGAATGTTGCCTGATCTGTTTAGAAAGATGTGTTTGTTAAGTTAATTGGTTAAGCTGGCTTACAATGATTTTACTATACACAAGTCATGTACTCACTAATGTACAACATGTCTTTCATGGTTCTTCAACCTACCCTTCAACTGACATAACTACTCCTACAAATCCATGCTTTGTATAGCTCATGAAGCCCCACTATAAAGAGTAAAACGAGACCTTCATCACCCTTTGGGGTCTATGACGATGTGGACCATACAACTCCTACGAGACCTCCCAACTTTGCTGCACTACTTCTTTGTTGCTCATGTTGCCTCGTTCGTAAGGGTAAAGAGAAAGGCGTGCCGCTGGTGATTTGCCAAAGTGTCCAATCATTCCTTGCTCGCAAGCTTCTAGCTTCTCAAAAAAACTGAACGTTCTGCATTACATGGTCCACTCAGATTTCATCTCCAATAAAATTTCTTCCTTTGATGAAACAAAAGGAAATATTGAGTCGCAATGAGTTGAGGTACAGGTTGGAAACACCCATCGGAATCATCTATATAGTATGTATATATATATATATGTAATTATAAGTTGTAACTTACGATCACCGGTGCTTCATGCCATCGCATCTCTGAAAAAAAAAACTCGAACTCTTGAAGATGGATTTTGTTGGATTCGGTATGAAAAAAACACGTTTTTCCTGAATGATTGGCGCTTCTCAGCAGTGCCAAGCTGGCACTGGTGTGACGGAGCACTGATATCAAGATGACCTCCTAGCGAAACCAAGCGCTCATCACACGATAATGATATTGTTGCACCCTGGGACGCTCCATGGGCGTAGAAGGCTGCAGCTCCTACGACTGCTGCCATCCCGAGACCAGAGATCTTCCCATGCCGGATGCAGAACAATCCACTACTCTTATTGCACAAACTGCACAAACTGCAGCTACCCCAATTGACATTGGGCCCCGCGCGACACCACTCTCGGGCCGAATGCGTGATGGCATCCAAAAAATGCGAAGTTCTCATCTAGAACAGTGCCAAACCCTACCTTTTTTGTCCTATCAATGATTCGCATGAAAAAGTCTCTGGGTTTACATCCCCGAAAACCAACACGGATACCCAAAATGATGGTTTGGAAAGGGTGGACTTCTTGAAAATATGGCCATGTTTGGTATCTATGTTAGATTTCTGGGGTGCATCTATAATAATACACCATGTCAACTGTTCAGGTCATTTCAACCTTATCATTGTCACTGGTTACGCCATCGTCCCTTGTGGCAACTCTCAACATCTCGTCGCTTTGACTCTCTCCTTTGCTGGCTGTTGGAATTGTTGCAATCCCGACTAAAAAAAGCTTGCTGGCTTGTACTTGACTGTGCAATGGGATGAGCTTGCAAGAACTGATTTGAGATGAATTGCTTGATTTTGAGACGAGCTCACAGCTTCTCAAAACCATCGAATCTTTTTTGAGATCTATATCCTTGAGTTTTTGTCACTTCCTTCAGAAGAAATTTCTCTCCAACATCACCTGGGATCAATACTGTAAAATCTGCCTTTGACAAACACATGTTTCACAAAAACAACGTGCCCAGAAAAAAATAAAATAAACATGCAAAAGTGGCCATGCTTCCCTCTAGCTAAGCACCTCGGTCTTTTAAAGGCTTCTTTGCCAGATGGGAAAAAAAAAACGGGCAGGTTCTTTTCAGGTAGAGACATTACCACCCCCGAAAATGAAAGAAAAATGATTGGACCCCGAAAAAGGGACCATGTTTTTGCCCATGGAAATGAAGCATCTTTTCCAGCCATCAATTTTCAGGGGATGATATGTTGGGAAAAAATGTTCCAACTTCTTCAAATGGGGGGAATCTAGCTTCTTTTTTTTTAGATAACCATCTCCTTAGTGAAAATCCTCATAAAAACCCACGTGTTTTCACCCTTCCTTCCTACGAGGTTGGATCCATGATATGCTTTTGCGGTCGAGTTTTTGGGGTGGATGGATTCAAAATCATGGCGCCTTTCATAGTCTACTAGGATGGATGTCCCGGGGTTCGGAAGTTCGGATCAGTGGTGATCGGATCAACGGGGGGCCTTTCACCTAGTTATAAGTGCTTAGTATATTGGGGTGAAATAACCCACTGATCCTAGCCCTTGATACTAACTTCCAACAGGACATCCAAGTACAGATATGTGCGATACATATTTTACCACTTGGAACGGGCCCCTTGCGAATTCGCCACCAAAATTGGAAGTGTCCATCACCATCTACTTTCACTGTGGTGTACATATATATATATATATATATATCTTATATATATATATACATCATATGTATAATATATAAATAAGAACTGGCTAGTACATATAAGCGCCTACTTCGAGGATGATCATCCCAGTTAGTAAGTAGATAGCAACCCCCACTTATGAGCCATGAAGTTCAGGCCATGTAGAAGGGAATAACCCCAGTTAGAGGACTTGCGATCACCATGGTTATTAACCACTTGCAAGTCATGGGATGTTTTATTCATCTGGGTGAATCCCACCAGGACCTGAACAAAAATCCCACCCACTTTCCATAGGAGGAGATACAGTTGATGGTTCAGAAATCCGGCGCTCAGAAGTTGAGGTTGGTAGTTTATCCCATTATTTTCAACGGACTTTATAGGTCCAAAACGGTGGTTGTTTGGGATTTCTGAACCATCAACAGTATGTCAAAATTGATATGGCGCATTTTGCAGCTTGGCATGTTCCAAGAACTAGCCGGCCTTATTGACAGAGATTACTAGCACCATCATGATCCCACAAAAAAGGCCACCTATTTCCCGGCACCATTGGGGAGGATTGGAGTCCCATTCAAATGAACCCAAAGCTCCAACTCTTCTGGCTTTACATTAGATATACCAAATCAGTTGCTGGATCTCCATCAAGTCCACTATGATGGAAATTACAATTACATCAACACGAATGATACCTTTGGACGCCTTAAAAACCCATGCAAAGATAAAATTGTTTTTTCAAATCTAAAAATGCAGGAAAAGTGGGTTAGGGGAATCAAACAATATAAATGTCGGGTAGTTTTGAGGGATTTGCCCATGATAATGCATTGTTTTGGTTGGTGATACAATGACCCCTGCTATATAGGGGGCTGTTATACTACCCTTGGTTGTAGGAATTTTCATACTTCAGAAATCCTGCTTGCAGTGATGGAGATATCTGAAACGCTTTCCCGGAAAAAAAATGTCTAACTGAGCCCTACCGGTTACAAATGGAATGGGGTCACCCCTATAAATGACCTTTTTCATGGGTAACTTGGGTCATTTCACCCCTATAAGTGGAGTGATGGGCCCCTACTTATAACTGGTGACTTTGGGCCAGCGAATCATCATTCGGATGGTAAGAAACCTGGTGAAATCCTTTTTTGGGGGTCCAGCGGATCCACCGTCGAAAAACATGTCACACCCTTTGGCATCCCAAAATCAGAAGTATCTCCACATGTTTTTATTTCAAAAAAACTAGGCGAGTTGGTGGTTGAACCAACCCATCTGAAAAACATGAACCTCAAATGGCATCATTTCCCCAAACAGGGGTGAAAATACAAAATATTTGAAACCACCACCCAGCAGGTGCTTGGGTATACCGGGTATGTGAACTTGCCTTCGGCCCAAAGGAACATTTTTTGAATTTCAACCAAATTTCTATCAAATTTCGCCAACTCACAAGCTTGGCAAGCTACTTAGCCAGACTCCATCCTGAATTGCGGTGGAGAATGCTGCAACTTTTCCCAGTCACCTGAGGAGAATTCGGTCCAAAGCCTTTTGCTGCAGGGTCAAACCTTGAGTTGCCGCGTCTAATGCTGCATCAGAAGCATTCGTAGATCCCTTCAGTTTTGTTGTTCGTTACTAGATAGCATCCATCATAAGAACTCCTATTCTGGAAACCAAGGTATATAGTTTGAAAAGTTTATCCTTCCTATACATATTTGACAACTCATTCATATAATTGACAAAGCTCCAAATGGAGCCGTCAACTGCCATCCCCAAGCCATCCCCATGGTCGTCGACAGTGATCGAATCTGTGACAAACTCTGATAAAATCAAATCAACACAGCAAGGTTGAGGGCAAAATGGGTACGAATGCTTCCAAGATAACTCGGCTTATGTACCGTGTGGTCTTTGTTTTTGTTGTTTTTCTTGTTTTTCGATTTCCGAAGCAGTCCGACCTCCGGACCCCGAGCATGGCACCTCCGAACAATCTGAAACCAACCTTTTGGTTGCTGCTAACTGATGAAGAAAGATTCGGACAAAATCACCACCCACAAAAGTCGTGCTTTAAAAACCATTGCGTTCAACCTTGCATTCTTTGAGTGGGATCAAGTTTCCCATCAACTGGTCAGAAATATGTCTGAAACATCAATATGTATCAGAATTCACAGGTTTCCAAGGTATGGATAGGCAGGTGCCATGTTCGTCGTGGAGGAATTTGATGGACACTTGTCACTTGTCCATCGAGAACCACTCCCGGACATCTGGCTTCTGTATTTGTCTTCTGTATTTGTGTTCCTCGCTGAGCTCAACAGCAGCTTTCCACAACCGGCACTGATTGGAAAAAGCTTCCATTGGGTAGGTGAGTAGTCCTCAGAGAAAAAAATCTGATATTTTTACAGACGGACAGACAGACAGACAGACGGACAGACAGACAGACAGACAGATAGATAGACAGACAGACAGACAGATAGATAGATAGATAGAGTGTCTGTAAAGTACATACGAATGGATTTACAGCCTATTCTGGTTCCTTTCTGCACTTATGGCAGCAATCGACGAAAGTAGGGGGCAAAAAGCATCTCCTTTTTTTGTGGTCATGACTGGGTGCTTTTTTCGTAAGAACCATGACGATTCGTACCACGAATGAGTATCTTATAAGACTGGCAACCCCGAAAACCATTAAAAATAGAGGTTTTAAGCCCTCCAAATATGGGCTATAAGTTATAACCCCTAAAAATGAAGGTGGGTTCCCATGGTAGATATATTAGATATCCAGTAAGTGGAAAAAAACACCACCAAGCAGTTTTTTCCAACTTCTTCTCTAGAAACGCAGGAAGCTCAAAGCGAGGATTTCCGAGACAATTTCTGTGCTTAAAGTTGTGTCTCAAAAATTGGGAACGAACCCCAAAAACTGAGCAGGCATTATTTTGTGTAAGAAAAAAAAGAAAAAAGAGAGCCAAGTGGAATCTCCTACTCCTGATGGTTTAAAAATCCGTTATTAACAGTTGGAAGTTTATCCCAATATTTACCAGGGTTTGGTTGGCATTTCAAAATCAGTAGCAAAGGTGAACGGGACACCTGTCATGTTCAAGCAAAAATATGCAGATTTTGTTGAGACTGTCATTCATCGTTTCCGTATGATTTGGGGGGAAAGCTCTGATTTTTGAGACGCGACATCGGCGACATCGGACTGCCTCCCAGTTCGAAGGCCTTCAAAAAGGTTGCCGGCAAAAATGGCTGACGAAAGCCCCTATACTAATCCTATACTATACATTGGTTCTACCACACTTACTTGGAGGATCATCCCACGTACTCAGTAAGTCCCCTAACTGGGGTTATTCCCTTTCCAAATGGCCGAACTTCATGGCTTATAAATGGGGATGATCCTCCAAGTACTAACCATTCATCGCTACAGTAACTATTAGTAGCTTGCCAATCATTTTTTCTGTAGCGTGTCGGAAATGAATCCAGGCTTTCAGGCAAAGCTACATTCTACAACTTTTGCTGGCGTCGGTGTGAAATGGTGTGAAAAAGAGTACTGAAAAACAGATATTTAGCCAAATCCATGCAGGGTTTCTGGATTTCTATGATAAATGGAGAACAAATGCCTCAATGTTCACATCAAAATGTGATTGGAAACCTGCAAAAAAAAGTTCAGGTCACCTGATTTCCAGGGACAACCAACCGATTTCCAGCCACTTCAGCCGCCAGACTCCATCCTGAATTGCGGTGGAGACTTTTGGAACGCAACTTTTCCAGGCCCATGGACTGCTGCGACGAAGGGTGAAACTTCTGATGCTTGCAGGTCGTTGCTGGCTGGAAACTCCCATGGATCGCAAGAACTCCATCCTGAAACCAAGGTATATGGAAGTCCAAGACCAAACAAAGAATGGTCTTTAGGATGATTCATATAAAGGATTCCCTACTACCAATGGGCAAAGTTTGGTCTTTGGACTCCCTAGGTATAGAGTTTAAAGAGATCCTCTCTGTAACAATCCCCGAAGATTCACGAGTTTGTCACCTGAAGTCATGATTTTTTTTTGCTTCAGATGATTTTCCGAACTTCCATTTTGGGGTGCCCGTATTTCTCAGGAACAAACCAGGGCCGTTCGGTTTGGTCGGAACCGGGGTGTACATCTATAGGGTATAAACTTCAACGGGCCGATGGCCTGAAACCTTGATTTCTCACAACTTCTGCTTGGTGCTGAAAGGTTCCCAACCCCAACTCATCTTGAAAAAATATCTTTAAAGAAAAAAAAACCCTCAAAATGATGGAAATTTTCATCTTTTTCCAGGCTTCGGGGTGAAAATTCGAAAAAAAAATGTGTGAAACCATCACCTAGGAATTTTTATGTGTGAGAGCTCAGTTTTTTTGTGTGCATGTATCTGTGGCCACCACGACTCCCGAAGCGTCCGAAACTCTCCGAACCGAACATGGCACCAAAATGTACAGCTTGGAAAATTAACAGCAAAAATGAACCCCGAAGTCATGGAGGTGGATGGTTCAGGTGATGGCTTCCTTTTCTTCCACAAAAGGGGTGATTTTTTTCAGGTTTCCATCGACGCAAAAAATCCGGCTGGGAGGTGCAATGTTATAGTTTTGGAGAGAGTAGGTGATCATCACACCTGCGGACATGAACTTTTCACCAGGCAAGACACTGGTTGTATTTCCAGTACATGGCATCTGCTTGATTCCAAGATATTCTAAGGCTACCCTTTTGGATGAGAACTTGTGGAATCATCCTGTCTTTTCTCATGACTTAATTTGATGAAACATCATTTTTTGTCCATACCTATGGATTGCAGAAGCTATCTGTGAACTATTTCACTTCATTTCTGACAAGTGAAACTTGGGATCAAAAACCAAGCAAATTTGCCAAGTATTAGAGCTTTTGACGTTCTTTCGTCGGATTTTTGAGAGAGATCTGGACTTTGAAAAAAAAAACATCCTGAAAATTGGCAATTGGAATGGTCAGGTTTACTTGACGAACTTTGCGAAAAATGAAGGGTTTCAACCTGCACAAACAAACAAAAATCTATTATGAGGAAAAAATAATCCACAGATCGGGAAATAAATTCTCCCTGACCCCTTCTCATTTCATTGCATCTGATGGGTCATTTCATTGCATCTGATGGGTCATTTCATTGCATCTGATGGTATTTCATGCATTCTTGCAATTGCCATTTGAGCAATGAAAAAGACCCTGCTTGTTTAGGTTGTATAGGGGATGAAATCCTACCCAATTATATGGGGATCTTAATAAAGCCAATATAAGGATCCCTATAAACCAACCAGGATTCAATGGAAAGTAGGAGGCTTTTTTTCGTAGCTTCTTTGTGTTCCAAGTCTTTCCGGTTTCATCATTCTGTTCATGGTTCAATCTGATGAGACCAAGACCTTAGGTCTACCCCCCCCTTTTCCTGCAGGATGCAATCGCTCGTCACAGTAATGAGAAGGTTTATGCTCGTTGGGATTCCCGAAACCTAAAAATGCCGCCTAAGGCTCGAAATTTTAGGCTGGCATGGGAGGTATGTCATACGCCGAATTTTCTGAATTTACCCCCAAAAAAAGGTGAACGAATGGAACCTGAAACTAATGGCTTTGAAAAGGAATCTCTGCTTTCCCAGGGGCTGATTTTCAGGTGAACCATGGTAAACTTCAAGGGTGTACTTGAAGGAACAAAAGTCTTCATCTTCACTATATACTTCCAATTGATGATTTCATGTCCCATGATCTCTCAATAATGAAGGTCGACCGGGGGGATTAGGGGGTTGGCCATTCGCAAACTTAGTTCACAGAATCTCCAATTCTCACGGCCATCTAAAGTGGGCCCCCTACCACTCATGAAGCGGTTATTTCACCCCAGCTACCCATTTGTAAGGCCATTTACAGGGGTCATGACATCCATTAAAAAAAACGATCGTAGAGGGGCCCACTTTGTCCCCTAAATCCTCATTTCCCCACCATTTTTTTCCACCAACCAACACGGTTTTTAAATGGTTTCTTCGGATCAGAATGCAGGGAGTCAGGGAAAACCTCTACTCAGTTGGAGCAGGATTCACCCTTTCTTCCCCCAACTTCACATTTTCCGAAGCCCATTTACCGTCGACAGGATACAGGTGGCTGATGCTCCCTCACAGACTGATGCGGATTTCCACGTCCTGAAGGCGAAGGATGGATTTTTCAGTAGCCCCAAACCCAGAAAAAAATCCGAAAAAACGGTCAAAGGCAACCATTTGGAAGCTTCAGTTTCGAAACCAAATTTTGGGATGCATCCTATCCCTTGAGATGGAATGAACTATGACTATGAAAACTCAAAGAACTGTAAAAAAAAGCAGATTTGCAGGAAAGGGATGAGAGTTTTATGTTCCAGAAACAAAACAGCCTGGCATCGGCATAGCATCATAGCACTCGCTCTCAAAACCAACAACAAATTCCCAGGGCTTACACGCATGTCCTGTCTCATTTCAAGAGGATGTACCAATAAAACCGTTAAATCTACATAGCGTTACAGTAGTTCCTCAGCCTTCGAAACGTTCTTAGATAGGCCTATACATTTCTAGGGAGGACTCTCCTTTCTGAGCCATTATTTCGCGGAAATCCCTCACTTGTGGCATCACCATGAAACGTGCTGAGGTTTTTCATAGATCATGATATTCTAGACCTGACCATGATAGGAGCTCGATCAATCTTCTAACAAAAATCTGGAGAAGGATCAAAGGTTGAGACAGGAGTCGTCATACGAGTTTTGAAAAAAAAAAAACGTGAAAATGGGCACAGCTCGTTTTTCTAACTGATGTTGCTGGTCTTTGACAAAGGGAAAAGGCCCAAATGCAACATGAAGAACAAATGTTGCCACCCCCCTTCCTCCATCCAAAAATTTTATTTTCTATATCAATCTTGACATGCCGCAGGTCATCATTGGAAATCTCCCACAAACACAATTAAAAAAAAGAAACTCGGATGATTTTTTATAGCCTAGCAGCCTACCGTAATACTATGCCTTCGTCTTTTTTTTGCACTATGCCTTCGTCGTTTTTTTGCAGGGCCTCATCAAACATCACCACCACTGCTTCCCCCTCGGGTAAGTCTAGAGTCCTTCTCTTCACTTCCACGTTGCCTCTCCACATATTCGTGGAACACCCATGGTTTAGCATCCACTCTCCTGCTTTTCCGATGGAACAGCAGTGTTCCACCCCCGAACAGCCCAGTGAAATCACCACAAAAATCCTTGGTGTTTTTTTCCATAAAGGGATTCCCATTTTTCCATGATTGACATCCGGGAAAAAACCCAACATGGCCAGTATTCAAAAGGATAATTATACTACATCTCTCCAAACCACCATTTTTCAACATCCGCGTTAAATTTCTAGCCTGGAGATCTTGTACAAGTACTACAATTAGATTTGTTGTCACTGCTCAAATGATTGATTTTACTGGGATCTATCCGCAATGCGGAGGGCGCTCGACACATTTCTTTCGGAACCAAGTCAATTGTCTTGGGATTATTGACCACAGGCTTGTCCCTTCATCCAGTATGGGGGCCCGCTCTGGCAAATGGAATTCCAGTATCACAAATGTTGTACTGGCTGTATGGTGGGTGGGGGATAACATAGGGATAACCTCAATTTGTACCCCTGAAATTCAACCATAGACACCAAAACTAGCTGTTTTTCAGGAGCTACCTTTTCTAAACCACCATTTTGGGTATCCATATTCAATTCTAGGGTGCAGCTTCTTTTTGAGGATCTTCTTTGCTGAAAATTGTGTAGATTTTCAGCGTGTTCCACCTCGAATGGTTTTGGTGAATTTCTCAAAGCTTAATGGTGGTTGGAAAAAATAAAAACATATTCCTAATGGTGGTGGCCCAGTGGTGATGATTTACCATATAGAATCCGTAAAAAAAATGACAAAAAAAAAACTTGCACAAATTCACAAAAGAAAAAAGTCTCAAAACTCAGAGTTGAAAACAAAAACAAAAACACAACCAGGGATATGTTTTTGTTGGGTGGCCCCATGGGGCCCCCCAGGAGATAATTTCTCCAGGATTTCTTCCTGGATGTTTTTGTGCCAAGAGACTGTAGGAAGGTGTTGAGCTTTTTCAAGTGCTTCTCATGTAGTTTGCGATTTGGTTGTCCCGGGTGTCCTTTTTGAGTGAAACTTTTCAAACATGGGCTTTTATGGGTCGCTTTTTGACGGTGCCGTCTTTTGAGTGAAACATGTTTTTTTTGTTCGGGGTCTTAGATCTTCAACACATGTTCCATTCATGATATATTTTTTCCCCTCGGAAATTCAACTGTAGATACTAACAATAGTGAAAATCGAAAAGGTAGCGCCTTGAACATCTCGTGATTTGGGGTATCCGCTCTAAATTTCAGGAGAATAATCCGCCAGTACAACAATGGCTTGATGCCTGATGACTATCTCGTGTTTCACATTAAAGATGACCATCCCGGAAATTTGAGATGTGTAGATATGAATTCTTTGAGGCCATCGAGTTGATAAATCTCTCAAAACGAGGTTGAACCGGTCACATGTTTGAAGATTTTGGGACCCAACAGAGGGCAATTTTCGGACCCAAAAACACATGAAGAACATATCATTTCACTGTGATCATTTGACAGCGGATGGCCACCCAAACTATCCCAAAAAAGAAGAGATTGGTACCCTGGAATTGAACCCCATCTCGGTAAAGATACCCATTGAAACACATGCCGTGTTTCAGTGGAGGTTCAGGAGTGCTCATACATGGGAATACATCAAAAAGTTTAAAGATGGACGACTTGGACTTGGACCATCCCCAAAAGGAAAATGATTGACTAAAAGGTTTGAAAATTGGGTGGTACTCGATGTATTCCGGAGAATGAGACAATACAGTAGTTGTAAATTCAAGACATACATACACGTTCATCAACTAGTTCGTTGGGAACCAGTACAATACCATTTGAGCAACGTTCAAAACCCTTGTGACATTCCATTATACTGATTGGTTTATAGTGATCCTTGCAATGGCCTACTATAATCCCTATATAAGCGGGTAGTATAATCCCATATATACTGCGAATAACCAGGGTTTTGGTCACTCTTCATTTCAGGAAAACTAATCTTCCAAAAGGTGAGAGACATGATTAACCTTCATGTTCACCCTTCAGTGGGAAATTTCATCACAGCCCCAGCTAAGAAGTGATTTCGATCCAACGAATCATGAAAAAATTCTCAACCAATTTACCTTCAGGAGAAATAAGGCTCTACTTTCAGAAGTACCCACCAAATTTCTTAAGTGAGAACAGCGGTTCATACTCCCTCTTTCGCAAGCACCTGACAAAACAAGAGCTTCCCAGAGAACCCCACCCCACCCACCCAAAAAAAAGGGGAAACAGCAAGGGTACTACCTGCAAAAAGTTGCCTTCAAAACTTTCATGCTACGAAGTCCTGGCGGCAGATGGGTCCATTTCCACGTGTCATAGGAAGAATCCATATCTTCCTGAATGGTTTCCAGGAGACGTTCGAAGACTCGTCGTGGTTTCTTTTGTTTGCGCCGCAAAAAAAGGGGAAGCTTGGGACCCCAGATTCACTGAAAAAATCCTCGTGCGAATGGAAGTCCCCGTTGGAGTTGGAAGTTAGGATCAATGGTTAATTAGGATCAATGGGTTATAGAAATATATAACCTACTTGTAAATGGGGTATTCCTTGGGTTGTAACCTTACCGACTTCCTGGCACATCCAAGTGGGGGGGGAAGGATTTGTTCTTGTTTTTTTCGGAAGGCAAAAATTTGGGGGAAACTTCCGAACATTATCTGGAAAAAACCTATCCCAATAAGACTATTTACAGTTGACCATGGCTCAAAAAAAAAAAAAAATCTGGCTACCCTCCCCTGAAACGAACATCACCGAAAATATAGACCCTTGGGTTTTTTTCGGAGATTCCGAACTTGGAAACCCACCATTTTTCCGGGTGCTTTTTTCCTAGTTTGAGGTGTCAAGTGTACTTTGGTTTCCGGTCCAAAAGGATCGGAATTGAGGGGTGTTTACCCTCCGCTAATCTAACATAGCCATGGATAATCCAGCATTTCTAAATGTATTTCCTATTGGACAAGGGGAAATTCCGTTGCTATGCTAGAATACCGGAGTGGAACCACCTTGGACTCCGAAGGCACGTAAGGATACGGATTCCATTTATACATCCTGGTTGTTTAAAAAGGATCCGTATGTCTTGGTTTATGATGTAATCCCCATATAGCTGTGTAGTAGTTTCATCCCCGAAAAATTTCCTAAACAACTAGGGGCCCTTTTTTTTCCATGGCTTAGGTGAATAAGATGTTCAAAGCACACAAGATGAAGCTACAAAACACTGGATGTGTTTGCAGCCTTGGTGGTGGAAACCCCCCACCCAGGGCTGAAGAATTATGTGATGTTTTCCTTGAGAATGGGGTGTAAAAATCACAAAAGGCATCGTTGCTGTCAAAGTTCCTGATCAATTCCATGGGGATTTTTTGATAGATTCGTTGCGAAAGGATCCCAATCCATCCCATCAACACAACAAGGGTTGTGGATACACGCAACATTCCATGGAATAATTTGATAGATGAAGAAGTGAATTTTCAAAGAATTGGATGCTCCGACTTGCAATGACCTTCTAGAATGGTTTGGTTTACGACACAACGAGATACCCTTTGACAGACTCTATGATGACAATTCTGGTTGGAGAATAAAGCAACCTGTAAAAAAGGGTCATCCCCTGTTTCTTTTATGCGGTACGGTATATTCTATTACGTAGGTAACGTTATCAGTCGAGGCTATGATACACACATAGACTGCGGCATATCATAGGTCAATACCAAAAAAGCAAAGTGCATACATAATTCAACTTTGACATGTTGTCTCTCTGCAAACTGGTTGGGTTCTGATATACATATAATTATATATATATATGTATACATATATACCTGTCTGTAAAAAAAAGTTCACAACTGCCTCATCACCTGACATTCTCAACAAATGTGTGACTTTCTGCTGGGTACATGATGGCCCTTCCAACACCCTCAACACCGTTCTCGAGTAGTCAAAACCTTCATTGGATTATAGTACTTCGTACTGCAATAATTTTTCCACTTACTATTAGCAACCTCGTTTTGCTATAACCATCATGGACTAGATAGAATGTGGAATTTATTCGTATCCCCAAAAAAAGTGTATAGTGTTCGCTCCAGAATGGATATAGTTATGAAGCATCTAGCTCTTCCAATAGGAAAATGGCAACAAGTCAACCAAAACGAGATGAACCAAAAAGAGGACCTTTCCTTTACAAGCCGTTTATGGATGATTCGGTGCTCCTAAGCAAAAGCTCTGATTTGAGTCAACCTTTACAGGAAAACCTCGTGGGATTTAAGAGATTTCATTTCTAGTAGGGGTCACGTGGTCACATCAAATTCCACGTGAAATCCTCCGCTCATCGGCAAAACATCGTACATCATGGCTGGTCAACCTACCCGGCCCTATCGTACCCCCGGGTTTACTACAACCTTATTAAGGGAGACCAATGGTCAGGGTACGTTAGGGGGGGGTAGGTTAATTAGCCATAAGCACAGAAACTATCTTGTCACTGCTTCCAAGAAAAGGCATGAATTGAGAAAACTACCCCGCCAACACCTATCACAGACCATCAAAAAAGGACCATCCTTTTTTCACCCTAGGGATCTAAAAATCACCTGGCTCAGAGTCGTTTCATGAAACCTAAATGGACCAAAAAAAGCGTCATCATCTGAGATTTTCGACGATGGATTTTTTATCGCGCCGAGCTTCTCCAACTGACGGCTTTTGAATGATATCCGTGACAGTGGTATTTTGTTGGACTCCAGCAGAACAACCCATATTTTCCCTGAGGAAAAATTCGTACCTCAAGGCAGACAGGTCAGGTTGTGAAACATGGGAGCTGAGAGGTGAGAAGTGAGAAGGCTACTTATCGCTTATGGGTTTGGAAGCACCTTTTTTACACCCCCGAAAACTAACCAATGTCCCCTAAAAATGGATGGTTGGAAGATGATTCATTTCCTGTTGGGATGGTCCCTTTTTAGGTGACGTTTCTTCAATTTTCAGGGGGGTACAGTGTATATAATTACAGATAAACTAAAGACTGGACCCTGAGAATGATGCTTTGGAAGAGGAAGTTCGCTTCAACTTTTGGGGAGTTTTGGGTGTCCAACTTGGAGGATCATCCAATGACGGACGTAAGTAGCTAGTAACCATGGTGATCGTAAGTCCCCAAGACCTGGGGTTATGGGACCCCTTCCAAATGGCCGAACTCCATGGCTTATAAATGGGGATTTGCAACCACTTACTAACTGGGATGATCCTCGAAGTACTCACTAGGAGACCCAGCCATTGAAGAAGTTACAGGAGTTGCTTTTTTCAAAAATCTGATGTTCCACTTTTTTTTGTTCAAAATAAACCTGCAGAGACGTTTATTTCTGGAAAAAATGGTGATCTGGAGGAGACTGCAAAAAAACTTGAAGCTCTTGGAAACACATCATCCGCGCATTGGTCTCGACATTTCCTGCCGATGTTAAGATGTCAAAGTGAGCATCCACCCCTTAGCTCTCTCATGCTTCGAAGCAAATCTCCCAAGCCACCGTATGATATGGAATGATCATCCCAGATTAGATTGTTTAAAAACAAAAAAGGATGGCATTCTCTTTTTTGTTAGCATTTTTACGATGGACTCAAAAATACAACCCAAGTTGTCAAAACTTGATTTTCCTCATTCCCCCCCTTTTACAGTACATATGGCACCACAAAAAACTCCCGAACCCACCGAACCCACCGAACCGAGGCCGCTCACCCGGACGCACAGGATCCTCCGTTCGGGGGGACCCTCTGAGACGGTCCCGTTGCAAGTCAACCGGACGCTGAGAGCCGGAAACCAATGGCGGGAAACTGGCGGCACCTCCCTAGACACCCTCCCGGGTCCCCCGCCTGGTTAAGAATCCCTAGGGCCTACAACAAAACTTAAGGAATCACCTCCCCGAAAATTGAAAAAAAAAAGACACATCATCTTCCAAACCTCCATCTTATGGGGTTCTCCTGTTTTTTTGTGGTTCGGATTTTTTGTTTCTCATCGCCCCAGTTATGAAAGAAATGAGCATCAACAAAACTGCCCTACCCCATTCAAGAAACTCCAGACATGTCTTAAGATGAGGCGAACATACGACAGATGCTGGGGGGCGACAGGACAATCCAAAAGTGGCAAAAATGTCTGGGCACAAAAATCCGCAGACTTAATAGATAGAATATCTGATTCAATAAAAAAATTTAAAACACCACAATCTATATATACAACTGAATTTTGGACATACCTGGAAAAAAACTCAGTATATCATCCCCCCCGCAGAACCGAACCTAGACCTGATTATTTGGATTATTTTGAGAGGATTCCCTCAGCCAACCACACCATGAATTGGGGAAACTTCCATCCAGCAGGTGGGTCCCCGAAATCACTTCTGGATCCGATCCGACTGTCCCGAAAAGGATGTCCGGCTGGGTGGAAGTGATCAATTCACCATCGTTAGTAAGTTGGTTTATGACTCACCTAGGAAAACGGGAACTATATATATCCAAGCTACTTATGTAGGGAATGTAGGGGTGAACTAATCCATTGATCCTAAATAAACAGCAGGACATTTCAACAGAATCCTTATTAACCAACTAGTACACCCCTGAAGATTAACGGCTGGGTTCCATAATCATGGAGGTGGATGGTTCAGATCATGTTCCTTTCTAAATATGGCTGTAGGTGAACCAGCCGGAACCATCTTCCAGGGTGTACAACAGGCCCGGGGAGCAAACGTGGAGAATTAAAGCTGGACCTACTTGGAGGATCATCCCATTTAGCAAATGTATTTTATAATATGGCTAGTAAGTCCCCCGCAAGTCGGATTAGTCTAGTTATAAATGGCTAGAGTAACCTCCTGGCCCTAACCACTTCCTAAGTGAGGTGATTCTCCAAGTAGTAACTTGTAGTTGTTCTCTTAAGCTATGTACCGGGAAATCTTATCGATACTGTGAGATTGCTACTGTTGATTCACAAACTCGGACGAAACAGTTGGGATGGCGAAGAAACCTGCAGGATTTTGTCCTAAACTGCAGTACTTAGAAAAAATATACCTTGCAGAAACAAGCATTTGAGAAATCTGAAACCCAAATTCGCCATCAAAGTTAGTTCAACAAGCACACATTTAATGCATAAAATAATTAAACCCAGAAAAAAAAAACTTGAAAGCATGGTCTAGCATTAATTTATAGCGCTTGGCACCTTGTTTTGACCATGAATGGCAACTCTCATTCTTTGTCGGAATGGCGATTTCTGACCTATATATATTGGTGAATCTAACTGTTTTTTTCAAAACTTCACCCAAAAAAAAAACAATGTCCCCTGAAAATTCGCAAGAGAATCTCCGTTTCAAAAAAAAAACGGGGAAAAAGAAGAAGTGGCAGGAAAAAAACGTGATCAACAACCAACCCTTGCTTTACTGCCAAAAAAAAACGGTTTCGGGGCGGTACCTGGATGTTCCGGCGTGGCAGAGGCTTGTTGCACCACCGCATGGTCTCCTTCGGAGCTACTGAAACCTCATGCAGGCTGTGAAGTGACATGTTCTTTTCTGATGCTTTTTTGCGCCAAAAAAGGAACATCACTTTTTTATATATAGGTGCTTGAAAAAAAAACACGATCCGTTTTTCTTTAATACTGTTGATGGAAGAAATCCTGCACCACCTGGAATGGTTAAAAACCCTATAAATAATGGGATATTCACCATATCAACTGGTGCAGAATTTCTGAACCATCAACAGTATCATGTTCTTTCGGATCTAAAAGGGTGGTGATGCCAACCCACAGTTGTATTTGGACTTTCGGGGCCTTTTCGGATCTCTGGGATCTAGTGCAAAGTGGGCCCCTACCACTTACCCATTGATAAGGTCATTTTATAGAGGTCCATAAACTCCATTTATAACTACTGAGGACCCACCTTCTTCTAAAAATATCTCATCCTTTGCTCAACTCAACTTTTTTTTGTTGGTGATGTAGTCATGGTTCATCCAAAACGCTTGGGGTTTTTCGTGTGTAAACCTTGCGTTGAAAAAAATCCCCCTTTTTTTCGTTCACCGTTTCGAAACCTCGGTGAGGGTTTCGAACCATGAAATCCCGGTTGGTGAATAGGCATCCTTACCAATGCTTCAATATTCCCATTTCTTATCGCGGAAAAAAAAAAACAAATTGCTTCCACCATATTTCCCAACCCTTCATTCGGGAAAAAATGCAATGCCTTCAAAAAAAAAACTGAGAAACTAGCAAAGTTTGCATGGGGAATTTATTTGGTTAAAGGTTGCACCAATAGGTTGACCATGTTCAGAGACTTTCGCCTTCACCCAGTTGTGAACCACTCGGAGGGCCTTCACTTGGAGCCCTTCTTCCGTTTGAAAAATTTGACTTCACTCGGATGGCTCAATCAATTTTTTTCAACAAATTTTCCCAACAAATTTCGCACCAAAAAACCCTAAATTTTTTTGGCCACTGTTTTTTTGTTGGGGGGAGGATTCCCTGATCCTAAACCATCATTTTCTTTCAGGTGATGTTTGGTTTTTTGTGTGAAATTTGCCACTCGATTTTTGTCACTTCGAATCTTGGGTCTAGCGACACTTGGAGAGCGCAGCGCTATCCAAACGGTTCGCAGCAGCACAGCTCATCACCAGGCCCTGGTTTTTTTCAGAAAACTGGCCCACTTCCCTCCAGCATGGCAAAAGGCAAATCCACCATGTGTAGACGTGTGGTGTTTTGTCTTGAAAATTGGGGTCATGTCTTTTTTAGTTACATGTGCCTTTTGCAGAACCAAAAAAATGACGTGGTTTTTCTTTTTTTGAGGTGATGATGGACAAAACGTGTTCAAGGATATCTTTGGGGTGACTTCATCCGTACATTCCTGAAAACTCCAAATCTGCAATGGTCATTTCATTCTCTTATGTCATCTTATTCAACAAAAAGGATTGATACTTCGAATGGATGGTTGGAAAGCTCTTCCCTCCCCCTGTATGTCAGATTTGCTTCAGTTTCCTTGTTTCTTAGTTTCTTCGTCTCTTTGTTTAGTTGTTTCTGCGTTTCCTCGTTTCTTGATGTAACTTTGTTTCCTCATTTGTTGGGGTTCTTTGCTTCTTCATTTCCTCATTTCTTTGGTCCTGGATTCATACTGTTGATCCTCTGACCACATGTTTTTCATTGATCCTCTCTCTAGGCAAGACGTATGTCCCCTGCTAAAGGTTTTAACTTTTTGTCAGTTACATTCAAAAATCCCACCAAATTTAAAGGGGCTGCTCAGGTATAAGGCACGCTTCCAAAAGACTTGACAAGCTCGTACCTGTTTTGTGGATCATCACCAAAAAGTTGTTAATTGATCCTCTTTCACTAAAGAGTTGTTAATTAATCGCCTATGTTTTGTTAATCACTAATCACCCATTTCATTGATCCTGTTTCATTGACCACATGTTGTTAATCACGAAAAAGTTTCTCTAAGTCTACCTCTACCGGGCTCCATCACCATGAAAGTCCAACTTCCTCGGATGTATCGATCAACTCCCATTGTTTTCCTATGGCTAGGGATGGGAAAATGAACCTCACCAGTCACCAGTAGATTTTTATATACCCAAACTAAGGCCAAGTTGGGATTCGAGCTTATTTCCCCCACCACACTTAGAGTTGAATCTTCGATGCTTGACAAAAAACCAAAAACATTCCCCGAAATAATGATAGTTCAATCAATGCTGTCAATTTACTATGCTAGAATCCGTTTTTAAAAGAAAACACCATGAAACACAAAACAAAACAAAATCCAAGGACTTTCTGCGTTTCCGTTTCGGTTTCTGGACTCAAAAACCCCCCGGGCAATCAATGTACGTCTGTCTACCTTGGTATAGTTGTCATAACCAGCTTCCACACCTCGGTGACGGTAGGTGTGAAGGCCCGAGGTGTAGACCCGGTGGGGTTGGCCCGGCAGGAAACTCCCAGGGTTTTCAACAACTCACCCGTTGAGGATGGTAAATTTACGGCCATGATTTTACGTTGGGTGTTTTTTGCATACAATCCCCCAGGTGGTTGTTGTTGTTGTTGTTGTTGTTGTTGTTGTTGTTGTTGTTGTTGTTGTTGTTGTTGTTGTTGTTGTTGTTGTTGTTGTTGTTGTTGTTGTTGTTGTTGTTGTTGTTGTTGTTGTTGTTGTTGTTGTTGTTGTTGTTGTTGTTGTTGTTGTTGTTGTTGTTGTTGTTGTTGTTGTTGTTGTTGTTGTTGTTGTTGTTGTTGTTGTTGTTGTTGTTGTTGTTGTTGTTGTTGTTGTTGAACGCCGGATTTTTGAACACCAACAACAGTACGGTTGTAAAAAAAAAAAACATCCCCAAAAGTGATACCTGATCTTTTCGCATATTGTATAGTATGAATTTATGATCTTCAATCATGCTTCACCATCATGTTCCACCCCGTGATATAGCCATGTTTGTAATAGATTCTTGAACATGTGTCTTTATCTCCCATTGTAAAACTGAACACCTGACCTAGCTCGAAAAAGGGGAACCCATGATGACTCCACACTGACACAAAAACGCCTTCCCAAAGGAACTTCGGGTCATAGATTCAGTCACAATTCCATCCACACCCCCGAAAACAATACACCCCGGAAGATTAACATAGAACTGGAACATGATGGTTTGGTTCAGATGATTTTCCTTTTCCAGGGATGCATTCTAAGGTTCCAGCCCTTCATCTTCCGGGGTTTCCGGAGGAACCTGAAAATACCCCCAAATTGGTAAAGAAACATCAACCCAAACCACTAAGTTTTGGGGCTGGAAGAGCAGTTCGGTTTTGTTGGAAACTTGCAACCCGGAAACCCGGAAACCCTTGGTAGTAGCCAGAACCTGTTCTAACCAGCTTGAAACATACTGTTGATGGTTCAGAAATCCGGGGCTAACACCAGTTGATATGGTAAATATTCCATTTATTTATGAGGTTTTTATACATTCCAGGTGGTTTCTTTGGGATTTCCGAACCGTCAACATTTTCTTTTGCACAGGACTGGTTAATGTTTTCATCATCTCACCCCAAACATGCAGGGTCAAAATGGGCAAAAAAATCTGAATGAAAGCACCATCTAGCCACTGTTGATTTTTCTTAAAAGAGCAACAGTAAACAAAAAACACTTTCCAGGGGGATTTTACATCGGGTGTAAGGTTCAACAGTTGAGCGAATTTCAAAAACCCACGAGTGACATGAACCATGAAATCCTGGTTGGTTTGATCATAGGCTTAACGTATAGCTTGTGAAATCATATCCCCACCATATCAAACAACAACCAAAACAGCATTTCAATGATGACTGCTCAGTTGAACAGGGAACCAATACATCCTTTTTGTGTCTGGGAACAATGAGCAAAGGCCATGTAATGTTCCGCATCCAACACCTGGCAACCGTTGGGTTGGAATATGATGAGTGAAATCTATACCCTGCTCCAACGTAACCCCCCCTCGGAAAATAAGGGTTTAATCAGGCCTTAATTAGGGGGAACCAATGGGTTTTCATGAGCTGTTTAGTAAGGGATGATTTATGGGGTGGGTATTTTATGGGGGGGTTGTTACTTGGATGCTTCCCTTGTTTCACCATGCGAATCGAGGGGGCCCAACCCCCCAATGCCACGCTTTCCGCAGGAAACATACTCCTTATTCAGGGATGGTTAACCACCATGGTGGCCTTAATTTGGCATAATTAGGGCCTTATTTCGAGGGAGGGGGATGGCATTGGGGGGGTTGGGCCCCTGAGAAAATAGATAATTTGCCAAGCTTTCCAAGGATTTCACAACAAGTTGTTGCATAAGTCTTGTTCACACAAACAAGACCGCAAAAATAAATATCATTGTACACTCCCATCAATACTATTGCTCCGTATACGAAAACTCAATCTTGAAAGTATTTGGAGGGGAATTCCCAACTCTTTAGATTTACATCATGTCCCACAAACGTCAACAAACAGAGAAGGTACCCCATCTTCTCTCACTGCACTTCATCATTCCACTTCCTTGTTACGCCTCCTCATACCAACAAAAGACATACCAACGACCAACGCAGCTACTGGGATGTCTTTTTTGTTGAATCTTAGTATCAATACTTAGGATCACCAGGTGAATTTCACCACCTCCAACAAACCTGTATATAATTTTGCAAGTTGGGTTTATTAAGAAAAACAATTCAACATAAGTTTACTTTTGGTATGGCCGCCCTGGATGGTAACAGTGACCACCAGGATTCTTACATATGTAGGATTCCTATTACCTCAATCTTCACTTTCCACTGTTACAGGGAGGGGGCCATATCCAAAATTTACTTAGATCCAATCATCACCATGTGGTGGTTAAACCTACCCAATTGAAAAATATGCTCGTCAAATTGGATCATTTCCCCAGGGTTCGGGATGAAGATACCAGAAAATGTTTGAAACCACCACGTAGATCACCTGATTTAGATCCAATTTTCTTTCCCAGCATCATAGACCACACCTTGGCACAGGCCAAGTAGCGATCCGCCTCGAGATTTTTTTTCCCAGCGGCTGTAGATCGAGATTTTTGTGAAGGGAGAGGTAGCGAGACGTTCAGAAACTTGTTGCCTTACGCCTTACTTGTATATGTTTCTATCTATATATATATATATATATTTATATCTATATATATATATACATACATGTACAGAATATGTTTGTTGCCTTTGTAAGAGTTGGTTTCAAAAAATGTCTTAAAAAGGTGAAAGAAAAAAAACATACATCACTGCAGCCATTCTTGCCACGGAATCGGGAATCTTTGCTGAATTCTGAGCCTATTTTGGCTGAAAAAAACATGTTTGCAGCAATTATTGGAAGGGTTTCCCCAAAGTCACAAGAAAGAGCCAGGCAAATTAATGAGGGCAAATTGAAAAAAAACCATTGGTTTCCCTTCGCCAGCTATGAAACCCTTATTTTTGAGGGGGGGTTACGTTAGGGGGGTAGGTGGACCATCCATAATTCCATCAAAAATTGAATGGGACCTTACTAACCGACCCTACGTAAGTTGCGATCGAGCTATTAGATACTCAAGTTTAGGGTCCGTTCAGGAACGGTCCTGTTGGAGATTTCTTGGACAATACCGTTGGAACATACTCTTCCTCCCACAATCATGTAACTCTTGGCATTGTAACTTTTCAGTGGCTGTGTGAAAAATGTTCCCCCCAAAAAAAAGTACTCTTCCTCCCATAAAGAGATGGTTCAGTGGGAAGTGGCTTTTTCCTAGATGAGTTTCCTTCCACAGCTAAGGCTAGTTTTCCACAGAACTAATGCTGATGGTTCAGAAATCCGGCTAACCAGTTGAGGTTGGTAGTTTATCCCACCACAAGGTTTTTCACATCCCAGGGATTTCTTCCACCAACAGTATGATTGTGGGAGAGACGGGTGAATGAAAATCTGAAAAAGAAGGATACCTTGGATTCTTGGATGCAACGCCCTCCCCAGATGCCAGAAACAACCCACTGGTGATCGGATCAGTGGGTTATTTCACCCCAATACACCCCATTTATAAGTATATAGATTGTAATCCATTTACTAACCATTGATCCTAACTTCCAACGGGACATCCCAGCAGGATCATTCTATTCCGAAAACTCCTATGAAGCTTCATTTTCCGCCGCTACTGGGAGTCTGGCCACACTCAAAGGATACCCAGATATAGATGTCACTTGGAAAAAACCCAGATTGATGGAAAAGACAATAGATACAACCTTATTGTCTAAGTGATCCTGCTACGAAATTTGAATGCAAACATCCACCCAAAAAATGATGGATTCGTTTATCCATTGCTAGTGGGAGTTTACTGCACTCGAAGCAGGAACTAAGGTCAATCTGGCAGGCAAGAGTTCGTTGAAATCACCGAACTGGGATGATCTTAGACATGTTTAGCAAGAATCAATGGATACTTCAGGTAGGAGTTAGTAGCCACAGCTAGAAACCACGTACAAAAGATGTGGTGACCAACAATCCAAGTATACATTCCGATGCTCCCCGTAACAGTGGCAAGTAAAGGTACATATGGGTGTCCTACTAAAAATGTATAAAATCCCGGTGTTGACTCTTGCTGTGGAGGGAGATCATCCCAAAATCTACATAAATACTTAGAAGGCAATTTCCATCTTCATAACAGATATATAAGTCTAAATTGTATGTATCTCAATGCATCTTGCATGACCAGCACCCCACCCCGCAACAAAACACACAAAAAAAAACACGCTGTTTCGCCTCGCATTCTGCCTGTCCATGTTGGCAAACCACATCGCCAGTAAAGCAGTCCTGACAACATCGATGTAGTTTTTTTAGCTTTGAGGTTTTTGAAATGGAAGGAACGCAAACTACCCTTTCTCCCATAGTCATAGTTCAGTGGAAAATCACCCAAAATGAAAGGAAGTCCTAATATAGGAGGCAGCCCTTTTCCACTGAACCATGATTATGGGAGGAAGGGTATTTCATCCAATCATCCAATTCCACAGCCGATCATTAGTTTAGTTTGGGTGGTTAAACCTGAGGAACAACGATCAAGCATCCAATCATCCGCATATTTCAATGTTGATATGTGATTTAAAGAAACCAATGCGATTATTATATTGCAAGTATTCCATCAATGTTTCAATAATGAAAATGCCCTCAGGTAAATCATCATGCAAGGTAGCAAATAAAATGTCTATTTGCTCCAAAAAGCAACAAAAACTTCTACAATGCTACTGTTGATGGAAGAAATCCTGCACCACCTGGGACGTATAAAACCTTGCTAATAATGGGATAAACTACTTATCAACTGTCAACTGGTGCAGGATTTCAGCCATCAACAGTATGTCAGCTTATAGCTTGTACCAAACTCACTACTGTGAATGACCTTTACCACGACATTCTATCCATTTTCAGGTTTTTCTCCTTGGGCTTCTCAGTCACTGCCGCGCCACAGTGCTGGTTGAAGCACTTTCGTGCCGACATGTCCTGGTTGTAAAGTCCCCCAGCTAGGACCAGAAGGGACTGGAGATTCCAGTGTTCAATTTCACATTATATAACTGGGTGTTGCCAACCAACCCCCACCTTGTTGCTAATGAATGCTTGTCATTTAGAAGGGGAAATATGGGAAAACGTTTCTCATGACTGCTCGTCACGATCTAATAAGTTGAGACTTACAGCCTTTGAAGAAAACGAGTGCCCTCCTGGTTATGAAACCTACTGTTGATGGAAGAAATCCGAAACAAGCACCTTGGATGTAAAACCTACAAATAATGGGATTAACTACCTATCAACTGGTGACTTCAGTTCTCAACAGTATTAGACCTCACAAAAACCCTTGACTTTCATCGCCCACTTTTTCCGGTGTTTTGTCCAGCCCAGTGGTGCTTAGTATAACAAGGGCTTGTTCATCAATCTTTTAAAGGTCCTTGAATCCAAAAATATCCATGCTGGCACCATCGTTCGTTTTCAAGATGTTGCAAAAAAAGATGCAAAAACCATGGCCCTCAACCCTCTCATTTGTTGATTCTTTTATAAATTTGGTATCTCGGTGGTTGAACCAACCCACTGTTGAAAACCAATGTGTACGTTATATATATATATATGTATGCACAGGACTTCCGCACAAATTTGGGATCATCAAATTCACCTCAGAAATCCTTGACAAAAAACCTGAATGAAATCGAAACCCCTTGTCACGAACAACTGGCAATTCTCAAGTTCGGCCAGTTTTGTGGGGGGGGGATTATTTCAAAACCAATTGGGTATTGAAATGTTGATCATGGGAATGTCCCCCAAGTATAAACATAACGAAAAAAAGGAGTATTATGAAATCATCATGTGTTTGGTGATGCTTTTTGTTAACTTCCCAAAAAAAAGGTGGCATTGTTCATGGCACAACCCCCGAAAGAAGACTTCAAATAAACACCTGAGAACAAAAACTCATCCTATCAGTCATGGCCAGCAACATCTCAAAAAACTTTTACAGTACCACAGTGTGGCAAAGAACCGAAAGAAGGAACCAACTGTGGTGGAAGAAAGCAAAATTCCCCATTAAAAAAAAGAAAGAATCATCACCGCATCCCAGAAATTTTTGAAACCTATACCCTCGAGCAAACGAACGTGGCAAGGATTTGAAATATGTATTTCCTATAGAAACGTGCTGGATTTTCTATCCTTATGTTCCAATAAACCCAACGGGTAGATTTGATCCATATCAGGCTGAAACCCTTTGTGGTGGATCAACCTGCCATATCCAACAAGACAAGCCAGAACGGTGTTGAGGCCGTTTCATGTCTCATCACATCAGTCAAAAGGGTCAAAAAAATATCTCTTTTTTGTTACGCTTTGAGAAAAAAAACACCGGCTGAATTTACATCCTGTTCCCCATTCCCATGATTTTTCAGAGGAGTCTTGTCTTCTTCCAGTTTTGAGGGGGAAAAGGGCTGCATGCCATCATCCCTTCCCAGAAAAACTAAAAAATCTTGGGATTTCCATTGCAGCAACCTTCCAATTTCAGCATTCATACGACCAAGGAACATATTCTCCAGCTCCCTTGCACTCTTCAGTTACAAAGTAGGCATTGCCCCATGGAAAAAACTCAAAGTCCTGAAAAGAAAAGTGGCGCACCGGACAAATCTCAGAAATAACCACCCCAAAACTGAACCTCTCACTTGAAAAGGTACCATGTTGAAAGAAATTCATGATGATAATATTCCGAGAATTCATACTAAATCTATTAGCATCATCCTAAAATCATACTATTATTCAGGAAACATTTTTAGATTTCGAGGGAAAAAAAAACAAAAACAACTCCAAAGAAGAATTCCATGTTGGATTCTCACATTGGGACTTGGTGATGCCAGAAAGGAAATTTTTGGTGGAAAAATTTCATGCCCAACTCTCAGAACAAATCGTCGATAGCTGATCATCATTTTTGGCATGGTGTGACCTTGGATTTCGTGATTTAGGATGCTTTAATGCGAGGAAATTGTCTTCGGAATTTTTGTGATTCTGATTATCCTGGAGTACAAAAAAGGCATGAGTTGACGGAAATCAACCAGAAGAGAATTGATTGTTTTCATTGTCCAAGATCCAATGTCTTCAGATTTGTTGGTGGCTGAGTTGCGGAGTCTCATCCCAGTAAACCTTACTTAGATAGTAACTGGGGTGAGATATTTCCCAAAAGTGTGAATGAGTCTACAACTTATAAACTCATCACCCTGGTTACTATCTATTTGCTGAATATATTTTTGGACCTCTTTTTTCCAAACTCCACGCTCCACCTTTTTTGGCAGCAAAAATTTCCGAATAATCTGATTCAATCATGAAAGGGAGGGTGTAAAAGATTGCCTACCAGTGGTTTTGCCTACCAGTTTTCGAACTGCTCCATGGTCTCTAGACGCGAAGATTCACGAGATTCGGCCCTCAATAGACGCGGCCGAGGACATTATAGATTGATTCACTGAGAAAATTGAAACTACATTTAAAAAAAATAGCATCACCGGTTCCATCATCATCATCATCATCATCATCATCATCATCATCATCATCATCATCATCATCATCATCATCATCATCATCATCATCATCATCATCATCATCATCATCATGGGATTGCCACAAAAACAAATACCAAAAAAAACACGCAGCAACCAGCCCCAAGGGTCCATAATGGCAGCCACACTGGGAGTCGACAAGGTCTGATTTACCTCAAACCAGTTGGATTTGATTTTTGGAAATCCAGGGTTCAACTCACCAGTGGAGGTTGGTAATGTATCCCATTATTTACAGGGTTTTAGCACCATCCATACCAGGTGGTTGGAAAGGGGAGTTCTGAACCCATTGGTCATACTGTTGGATGCTCTGAAGCGTTCACCCAAACCTGGGCTTCCACACCGGGCCGGCAATGGCGGCACGGCAGAAGGGACAACCCGCCTCGGCAAAGAGCTGCACTTTGACCTGGCGGCTCAACAGCCCAGATGTTGTTGATTGCTGATGGTTGTTGGTTGTTCTTTGTTCACTTGCCCAACACTTCATTTTGTTCGTTCTTGGCCGCATGTTAATTGTGAGATAACAATCTTGATGGCAAAAAAACAATTTCACCACCCAAAACACCCACCATCCAAAGATTTTGCCCCAAGCAGCAACCTCACAACACCTTTTCCGAGCCTTGGCTGCTGTGTCCGCCACGGCACATCCCAACAAGCACAAGCTTACGGAGCGCCACATGGTTTTCCGGTAAGGTGGGTCACGACACGCGCAAACCGTGGCGACTAAAGCTTGAGGTTTTTTCCACAGAGACGGTCTCGGTGTGATCTGAACAAAGTGGATGGGTGGATAGGTGGATGATATTGAAAAATGGAAACTTTCTCAATTGACTCAGGTAAAGAAAAATGGTTCAAGAAAAGAAATTCGAATCATATCTGCAAATTGCCATGTTTTGGCAGTTCAAGGCAATATGACAGTTTTTTGAGGGCATCAAACACAAATCCTTGGCCATTCTAACAACTCCACCCTACAGAAAAATTAGCAAAAACCATAGGATACCATCTTTTCATCCAAAGATCGAAGCATAGCAAAGAAGGACTGAAAGAGTCAAAAATGCTCACTTTTTATCGGTGTTCTTCTCGGGGTTAACTTTTTCGAAGGAGAATTTCCCCAGTAAAAATTCCGAATTTGATATATGTATTCCTAGGATGTTGAGACAGGCTCTGATAAATCTTCACTGTAGATACGAGGACGACTTGTTTAGCCCCAATAAAACCTCTGGTAGAATATCTTCACAAGTCTTTCTGTCAACCTTCAAAACGAATCTAATCTT
This sequence comes from Breviolum minutum Mf 1.05b.01, assembly GCA_000507305.1. NCBI lineage: Eukaryota > Dinophyceae > Suessiales > Symbiodiniaceae > Breviolum > Breviolum minutum. The sequence goes on along the minus strand of DF243263.1, from coordinate 12,023 downwards.
CACGTGAATTATATATGGGTGTTTCCTTAAATGGTGGTACCCCAATTTCACACCCCAAGTGCTGATCATTTCTAGTAGGGAAAACATGGGTTTGTTGGGGAAACCCACCATTTTAGGAGTTGCCCTCATATATGAATCACCAACCCTTTCTCTATAGTAGCGCCATGAGGCGTGAAAGGGCTCCCTACCAAACCCTGGATTTTCTTGTCACGGGGTTTGTAAAGGATGTGGAAGGGAAGTGTTTTTTTTGATATTCGAGGTATTCAAGTTTGCTCCTGAAGTTTGGTGCTTATAAAATTGGGTGAAGGTTTCCCTTATAAAACCCCCGGAAACCTCCATAAAAACTCATTTCCTTCCGAAAAAAAAAAAATCCCACCAGGTTGAATGAACCCCTCCGGTTTGGCCCAGGTAGACGCTCACCTCATGTTCGGTCTTGCTCATGCGTTCTTCCAACCTCAGTTTGCAGGGGGTACCTTGGCTAACAAAACCCCCAAAAAAATTTCAGGTGTTTCCATGGGGTTTTGGCCCTAGTCTGGGAAAACACTACGACTGATAGATGCATATATATATAATATATCAGTATATAACTTGGCTGATTGCTAAATGTATCTTGTTTCACTGGGAGCCACTTCTTATGGTGATAGAACGGGGTAGATCCGGACTTCCAAAATGCAGCAAAGTCTTCTGATCTCAACAAAAATGTCAGCCCTCATGAGGAAGCTTCCATAAAATTTGTTTAGAAAAAATCACGGAAAAAATAGCGATATGATACCACCTCGGTATTCGTCCTCCTTTGCCATACATCCTTCTTTTTTTGGGATCTTTTTGGTAAAACGCACCAAGCTAAAAAAAAAAACAAAACATTTTACCGATACCGATGACATCCGGGAAGAAAGATTGCCTCCGGCGGAAACCCACCAACGGCTTGGCTCATGTGTTTCATGCTTTTGATGGGGCATTTTTTTCNCAAAAAAAAAAAAACATCCCCACCTTTTTTGATGTCTAGATTTCTCCAGAATTGGAATAGTCATCCCAGTAAACTAATGGAAGCGGATCCAAGCCAAGAATTTTGGGACGCACTCAAGATCCATCCAGCAGTTATACCAGTTGATTTTGGTGAAAAAAATCCATCCAGCAAATTCTTGGGGGCCAGCGTTTTTACACTTAACCATCCCAAGTATTTCAAAATGACTATAGTTTTCAATAGAATATGACCTTTTTTCAGGGGGCACCAGCTGTTTTTGGTAGAAAACTACCCCTCGAAAGCTGAGCTTTTTCCCCAATTTGGGGCCGCCCTACAACTCCAAGCGTTGCAAGAAGGTCTCCCGTAAGCGTTCGAAACGCCAATCCTTGGGGTTCAACCGAAAGTTCTTCGGCACGAGGCGTCTGCAAAAAATTTGGGTGGGGCAAAGGACTATACCTGGCATTCTTCACATATTTTGGCCGGGTGATCATATGCAAACCCTACCTGGAAACCCAGAACCAGATAAAAATCCAAGTTCTTTTCCACAACACTGTAGTATATGCAGATGGCAATTGAAATAGATCATTTCAAGATCTATTTTTCCACATTGAAATGGGATACATAAAGATATACAGTACATCGCATTGTTTTATTTGGATCATCAGTTACCAGAGCATAAAAATTGGCAAATCCTCCACTTGGCAGTATAGACCACTTCACCATCTAAAAATCGGGGCAAAAACTCCTCCAAAACATGGCATCTTTGCTTCGTTCCCCGCTTCGTTCATGATGGAATTCAGGAGAGAACTGCGTTGAATTGAGGGATGGAAACTTCAACGAACAAAAAAAAACGCACACACGACTTTTATAAAACACGCCCGTTTCATTTTTTAAGCACCTGCCGTGGCAACAGCCAGTTGCCAAAAGGAACGGCTTTCAAGTCTTCCTTTTGGATCAATTTTCAGATGCTTTTGCTGTTAGTTTCAAGGAGGGTGAACAGAACCTTTGAGCAGTGGAAGGGTGTACTTCTTCTGATGGCTGACATCGTGGTCGTCGTCATCATCATCATCACTTACCACTTACCAACCTACCTGAGCGTCGTGATCATTTCACCCCGGTTGGTTGTTTGGATCAACATTTCCCAGGTAGATGGGGATCCCAGGTCTTGCTGCAGCTAAGAAACCATATCTTCATGCAAACCTCCTAAGAAGTCCTGGAGGCGACACAAAACATGTGGGGAAAACACAAAACCCACAGAACAGGAGGTTACAATCTATAATTCATTCATGTATACTGCTAAGAGTCAACAAGAAGTGAATATGTTAATATGTCTTATATATATAGATGCTACAGTGTATGTGTTTTTGTGTATATATCTTGGGTTGTCCCCCCAGTAACAGTCACCACCAGGATTACTATATTTTTAGTAGGGGATCCCGAACTAAACCTTCATTTGCGACGCTGGGAGGGGGACAACCCAAAATATATCATACTGTTGATGGTTCAGAAATCCCATTCCCAACCACCTGGCATGGTGCTAAAACCCGTCGTAAGTAATGGTAAATAAACTACCAACCTCAACCGGTGAGTTGAACCCGGATTTCTGGTTGCCATCAACCATGGGTTCACGGATTTTGCATAATTCAGTGGCATATCCCATGGCATTCTTACCTGAATCCAGCAACAAAAACTGGTCATATCTGCTAGCTGCTAGCTGGGGGTTGTCAACCCCAAAAGTTGGATCCAAGAAGTTTTCTTGGAAAAAAAGGCTTAAAAATGCTCACCAACCAACATGTTTAGGGGTTTACCAGGCGTGTTTTTCTTTAAAGCAACGGTAGCTAAGTAGGAAAAGCAATTCGATCAATTAGCTACAAGCACTATGATCACATTTACCCGAAAAGAACTCGCAGTGAAGGCTTTTTTTCGTCTTTTCATGAGTTCTAGAACAACTAGCAACGCAGCTTCACGATATCAAATCAATGTTCACTTGGATGATTTGACATCATCCTTGAACTTTTAGTATGAGTGAGCAATCACACTTCCTCCCATAATCATGGAGGTCAAAAACAAAAATCACTCATATCACATATCTTTTCTTTGTTGACTTTATATGTGTTTCTCCTTCAAAAAGACCGTGCTGAAAAAGTTACCACCACTAGGTTTCATGCTTCAAAATCCAAACGAGGAGTCATTATATCCGAAAAGAATGTGCCATTGTTTGTTTTCATTGAAACATGACCACGGGGCTTTGTCATTTGATTCAACCCTCCCTTTATTTTTTGGCGTTGCTTCATTTGACTGAATAAAAGGGTACAATNACATAATTATCCCCCCTTTTATTTCGGCACATTTGTTTTTTTTCAATGATGACTTTTCTTTTCCAAAATCCCTGGGAGATGTCAGTCACATCTGCTTCCGGATCCTGTAGGGCCGCGGATTCATCCAACTGCCGTCGAAGCACACATCGCTCCACCTGAGTCGAAGCCACCCTTTTTCAACCACAAAACTCAGGGATATCCCTGGAAAAAAATTGGGAAATTGTTTAACTCCCCACAAAATCAGATGATTTGGAGAAGATGTGGTAAAAAACCACAACACTATTTTTAGAAAGGGTTTGTTTCACCCCTTTCACTAACATCTGGTTCATTGTTTTTGAAGCTGGTGGACCTCAAGCTTTTAACTGCCCATTTCCTGTGCCTCTTCGCTGCTTCTCCGCAGAGCTTGCATTTCCTCTGTGCGGCTGCGGGCACAAGAGTCCCGCAGTGAACGCCTCAGAATATTTACTAGAAGGATGGGTCCCTTGGCCAGGCATTTAAGATTCATGAAGATCAAAAATTCCCCAACATACTGTCCAGCGAACTAACATATCCCACCTTGGGAAAAGGAAGGGATATGTTAGCTAGTTCGCAGGAGGGTACTTCAAATGTAAAATGGGTCCCGTAACCTAGTTGCAAACCATTTATATTAGCTACATTCCTAAGACTTGGCATCCAACATCTTCCAAAGCAGGATGACCAAAGTGATACCAGTAAAACACTACCCACTCAATTCGGGACAAGGCAATCATTCTACGAAAAAAACAACTATCTGCAAAAAAGATGCGAAGAAAAGCCATTTCATTGAGTCACCAGCACTTCTTGGAAATCACCAAAAGAGTTAAAAAAAACGAATGATTAAATTACTTGGAAATTACTTGGAATTTAATAGTTATTTCTACAAAAATTTCTTGAAAATCTTAGAACATAATATTAGAAATAAAAACAAGGAAATAAAAAAACAGAGTTTTGAAGCTTTACTTTCGCACTGTGTTATCGCCAAAACGGCCACTTCGCAGATTATGAGACTTTCCAAAAAAAAATGACCCCCCAAACGAGCTCCAACACTGGCCCCCGAAAAAAAATCCTAGCTGCGGGAAGGATGCCCCAGCGGAAAAAGGCCGGTGAAATGAAGTTTTGCTATGGGTAAAAAAGCCGGAAAAAAAATTAACAAATGAGGTGATTTGATAGTCAATATCAAATCAAATTGCATGTCTACCTCACTTGTTAGCAAGGAATAATAGTGCTGTTTCATGCAATCATTTCAAGCTCCTGACTTCTACATGCTTCTACAGCAACTGGAAGTTCCAAACTTCGGCATTTCCTGACGAAAAATCAATTCAACGAATTCCAAGAAAAAACACATGTTCTCCCAAAAAGAATCCAGGCCCGCTTCGAAATACAGAAGAGATGCAAGACAACTTCAGTGGAAACCAATCTTTAAGACCCACTTGTTGAGACATTCTAACGTTTGATAAAGGAAAAAACAACTCCCCCCCCCATTTTTTGTTCCAAACTCCCGCCCCACCCTTTTTCTCCCCCAGGCATCCCTAACAATTCCCGTGCAAAGTCCCATGATCTCTCCTGAGAACATCAACATCCATCTGCACATGACCACAGGGTTGTTTGGGGTGAACCAACGCAAATCATATGGGAAATGATTGGGTGGGCCCCAGGAAATTCCTCCACCCACTTTTTGGATCGAAATTTCTATGCACCCCTGAAGTTTCTCCCACAACTCGCCATTGAAAAGAGACCTTTTCAAGGCCCCTTCAAAGGAAAGGCACGTTGTGTCTTCCATGCATCATTGCTTTCAGGGCATTGTACATTTCTGTATCCCTATCAACAAAAGGGAATGACCATGGAAAATCTGATTAAATTCCTACCCTTAGTATATTTTACACAGATTCGCCAGTAACCGAGGCAGATTTTACATGAATTCACCAAGCCCAAAGTCTTTTTCGCATTTTGGAGGGGATTTCTCCCAAGGGAGCTACGACTCTACGTAGTACCAGAAATGGAGCGAGAATTCACAGGAAAAACAACTGCCTCAGGACTTGGCTCTTTGGGGGGAGACACCCCAACTTCATAAGAAGCTCATCGGCTCATGGTTGTCAAACAGAAATTGGATGGGAAATTCCAGAGTTCTATCCCTTCCTCATTTTTTAGCCACACAAAAAGCAATGAAAGAAAATCACAGAAGTTCCCTTCGTCCGAAGCAAAAAAAGTGATTAACAGGGTTGAGCATTGTCCATGAAAAAATGGATCCTCTGAACCACACCTTCGAGTAGAAAGCTATGACAAGGACTATGACAACAACTTTACAGATGACACGGGAGGGCTGGGCAGAACGTGAATTCTGCGAAAAAGCGCTGGTAGATAGCCTCCAGGAAACTAACTAACATATCCCATCCAATCGCCGGCACTTTTGAAGGTGATGATTTTTCCTTTCCCGTTTGGTGGGTCCAAACGGGATCGTTTCCCTAACCTGGGTCGCCTGGGTCCCCCCCACCCTCCGCGCATCGAAATCCGACCTCAAGGATGGTTGTGGTTTGAGTCATTGGGTCCGACTTTTCGGAGTGTTCGGCCCGACTCAATGGTCACAGGTGCATGATGTTTCAATAAGTCAATGGGAAACAAGCCTGTTGTAAACCAAAAAAACACCCATCACAGCATTCGCGCAGAAGCGGCAAAAAACTTGTGCAAGGGACTTGGACTGAAGTTCGGCCGGGGCGATCGAATACGTTCCAAGTTTAATGTGTTGCGGGGCAGTGCATACAGTACTATTTTTTCAATGGAGTTTTGATGTTTGATCCATGTCCATACTGCTGGAAAACCCTCAGGTTGTAACAAATTTGACCCATGGAGGTTTGGTTTTCCGCGAGGGTCACAACCAAGTTTATGGGGTTATGATCCATGAAGTTTGAAAAAAAAAACATATCCTTCACAGTCACCCCAATGGGTGCTTTCTCAATACACCCCAACCAAGAAAAAAAATGGAAAAAATTTGAGAGGATTGGGGAGAGGATGTTATCCATGGCACAATGCACAACCCTTGAGTATTGACTTTTACAAATTACCTCATAGCTCCACCATCTATGCAATCCCTCTCAATTTCAGTGATTTGCACTGTTGGGATGATAATGTTCGATTAACAAACCAATACGCCAATTCATGTATCCTGTTTTTGCGTATTTTTCGTCGAAATCTAAATCCTTCAAGTACATCCGATTTGTCGAAATATTTTGTCAACCCTACCAGAAGTTTTTTATTCAACCCGAGTGTAAACCGACATGGCCCAACATTTTTTTCACATCACTTTCAATTGATGTAAGTTTACAAAAAAAAATATACCGATAAGATTCTCATGAATTTATATCATCCGAACAACACGTTGGAAACGAGTCTGAGCCATCCTTACTCCACAGATCTGGCCATCACCAGGCCATCTTGCACTTGGATGCTCAGAAAAAACCCACTTGTATGTGTCCAAAAAAAGGTTGAAAAATGTTTCACTGACCCGGCTCGCACCCAAAGAAAAGCAACATAGGGAGTAAATGCAAAGCACAATAACTCAAATTAATTTTTGTTGTTTTTGTAAGCTGGCATGATTATATAAGCCGTCGAGCTTGAGCAACAGAAGATCCATGGCAAAAAGATACATAATTGTCTTGGACGCAGAGGAGCCGTTGATAGCTGACACCAAAAATATGTTCCGAACATGCCATTGCTGTCCTAAATCCACACAAATTCTGTCCCAATATTATCCATAAGCCTTCAGACTGGAGTGACCCATCCGTACTCATGGCCTTCCATTTTTTTGTTGGAACTGAGCCCAGGATTGTAATCAACCAAATCAATATCCGTTTCAAACAAATTTGAAATTTTCGAACAAAGCCTTCAATTTTCATTCAAAATTGAACACAAATGCGTGAATGGATGAATGAATGAATGAATGAATGAATGAATGAATGAATGAATGAATGAATGAATGAATGANGGAATGGAATGGAATGGAATGGAATGGAATGGAATGGAATGGAATGGAATGGAATGGAATGGAATGGAATGGAATGGAATGGAATGGAATGGAATGGAATGGAATGGAATGGAATGGAATGGAATGGAATGGAATGGAATGGAATGGAATGGAATGGAATGGAATGGAATGGAATGGAATGGAATGGAATGGAATGGAATGGAATGGAATGGAATGGAATGGAATGGAATGGAATGGAATGGAATGGAATGGAATGGAATGGAATGGAATGGAATGGAATGGAATGGAATGGAATGGAATGGAATGGAATGGAATGGAATGGAATGGAATGGAATGGAATGGAATGGAATGGAATGGAATGGAATGGAATGGAATGGAATGGAATGGAATGGAATGGAATGGAATGGAATGGAATGGAATGGAATGGAATGGAATGGAATGGAATGGAATGGAATGGAATGGAATGGAATGGAATGGAATGGAATGGAATGGAATGGAATGGAATGGAATGGAATGGAATGGAATGGAATGGAATGGAATGGAATGGAATGGAATGGAATGGAATGGAATGGAATGGAATGGAATGGAATGGAATGGAATGGAATGGAATGGAATGGAATGGAATGGAATGGAATGGAATGGAATGGAATGGAATGGAATGAATGAATGAATGAAGGAATGCATGTATGTATGTATGCAGGTATGCATGCAGGTATGCAGGTATGCATGTATGCATGTATGCATGTATGCATGCATGTATGTATGTATGTATGTATGTATGTATGAATGTATGTATGTATGCATGTATGTATGATGCTCTAAAAACACAAGGTGGACTTAACAATGCGCATATGTTTGTATTGTGTTTGTGGGCTGAAACGTTGTTATTCGTATGAAAGAACCAGCCCCAAGTGAGGATTGGATCCGCCTGTTCTTTCAAAGGTCTCAACGTTGCAAAACCCTTTAGAGCGAAAGAATTTGTTTCCACAACACATTCCGCTTGTGCTTTGTGAACCCAAACATAGGTCACAGACATTCTATATTTGGCGGAACCAACAAAACTTACTGAAGCAAAAACGAAATAGGAATTATTAAGAAAGGACTGAAGCAGCATGAGCACAAAAACCATAGCAATCCCCAGACACAAAAATTCTCACGCGATAGGTACCGATAAAGAATTCATTGTTAGAAGTAGTTCAATCCAAACCCTACCCATATTTGTGGTTGAACTCCAACCCTAATTCTAGCTATACTTCATGAGCCCCAGCTCGAATCCCCTATCCGAACCCGTAGCTAGAGTTTGATTTTGGTTCAACCACACTAGAATCAAGTTTAAGAACGGATTTAGAAATGCAGGTTTCACCTTGGTGGGGTTTGTGTTTGTTTTATTTGGTTTTGTTTTTTGTTGTTGCTTGTAAAAATTATCCTTCTTAACCTCGTAGCAGGAGGAGCTTTCTTCCAGACACAACGCTTCCACTTTCAGAAAACCGATGACGTCCTTCACATCATAAGACCGCGAACGCCGATTTTTTTTTTGCTCCTGTGCTGCGCTCATCATAACGATGGTGACAGTCTTGGATGAATGACGTCTTTGTGCATCAAATGCTATACTCCAAAAGAAGGGAATACCTAGGGACACAAAAAAGCAACAAAAACCGCCCCAACAAACAAACCACAAAAACCAACACAGCCCAGGTATTCCCCTTGAGGTGAAACAGTGAAACTAGCTCTCAGTGATGTCAACCCGGCTCTCAGTGCTTCTCTTCCGACAAATAGCTCCGCTGTACTCTCGGATACTTTAGTCGCGTTCCTTCAAGTGCTTGCCATTGGTGCTTTTGATGATGGGCCATCTTTTCTTCGTCTTTTCGTAGCTCTGCCTTCTTTAAAGTTATCTTATTGCGCGCATTATAGGTCCGCGTATATATATACATATATTGGAGGTTCGCGAAATATATCACCGCATAATTAGCATATCATATCATATCGTATACGACTACATAAAGTTGATATGGGAATCTCACAGCAACTCACGACACATGCAGAAACCGAAAACCAACACTCGACCGAATCAGTCTCACGCTCTTTTTTTTTTCATAATTGCGAACGGGGGTACAAATCTCTGACAGTGGATCCATCGATCAAAAGATGTCCCTCGACATCGAACACACATGAGTGATTGACACACCAATCATCGCACAAACATACCGCAGAGATATACATTGCATTTACCCCCATTCTGCTTCAGTCACACAACACATTCCATAGGTATACCAAGCAAAGGGCATGTAGGTTTCACAAATTCACATTCTCCAAGAAACTCAAGGCCATTCATGTGTCCTCTGCTCGGGGGATCAGCCAGGTTGCTTTCCGAAGGAACGCGAGCTGCCCAAATAAATGTGGGAAAGCTCGCATCAATTTCTTCCATTTCCATCAGCATTTCCCGCCAGGTACTGTCTTTGGAAGTACCTGGGATGACACAGTCCAATACCCCCCAATTGTCAATGAAAAATATTGAGCGCCTGTTGTGCAACTCTTCGCGCCACAAACTGCGTGCTACCAACACGCCATATAATTCAACTTGTCCTATAAGATGTTCTTTGCCTGCCGCTCGCCATCTATCTAACAATGCTGTCGGCACTTTGCATCCAAAAACCTGCGGAAGTTTCCCATCACAAATCAAAATGCCGCCGATACCAGTTTCATCCATCATGCCGTCTTCGTCAGGTTCAAAAGACCCGTCCGTGAAAACAATAGCGGGCGAGCCGGGAGAGCTCACTTGAATACATCGTTCGGCGTTCTTCTCAAACCGCGCCTTGAGGATCGAAAAGGCTCGCAACTGATCCCCTTCCAAAGGGACGTGCTTTTTGTTCTTTGTTCCAAGCTCTCTGATGTCTGCCATGGCGAGCTTGCCAGCTCGACCCTGAAGTTGACCTTCCGCGAATTGAATCCTACCCAATGAAGAAGGCAATGCTGCAGGTATCACGGATCGATCTTCGCAGATGCGACGCAATTCAGAAAGGATTTCGGTGCGGCGACTCTCCTTCATGCGGTATTGGATATCACCCAGATGACAGCTGCTGCAATCAACCACAACACCAAGTATCTCAGCTTCGCTTTTAAATGGTTCAAGTTTGGCCTCTGAAAATTTGAGACCTAACAAGTGCAAAAATGTTTTGGCAGATGACAACGTGGATCCAGAAATAGCAGCCGGGGATACAATGGGGTAATCATCATAATAGTTTAGCCATGGTATGCGCAACAGCTTCACTCCCAGAGCCCACACCAACCTTGCTATTCTGTTGAAGTTGTGCACACTAGATACGGCTCCAAAAGGGAGACAGTTCATGCCATAAAATTCCACTCCCTCATCGTTTGGCGCCTTCAACGCAACTATGGCTTTGTTGCGGTCATCCTTGTGAATCCCAAACTGCTTGTACGCATCTTTGAGGTCCAGCGTGGTCAACATACATTTGGCATTACTTGAAATCCAGTCGTCATGTAACGGAGCCATTATCTTCTTCCCACATTTCAATGTAACATCAATGCACTTGCGGTGAAAAACCATCTTGCACAAAACACCAATGAGCCATGTGATTTGATCAACAGAGTTCAAATCCAGCTTCTCCGGACTGCTCCATGCATCATTCACGCCATTTTCGGCGAAATTGTCTATAGGTCTTGTTTTGTTCTTCTGTCTCACAGCGAATCGCACCACAGGCAGCCATTCATTTTGAAACTCGTCTTGGATAGCTTTCAACCGGTGTGGTCCAGTGAGCCATCCTTTGTTCTCAGCTTCTGCCGCGGTGATAGTCCGCAACTCTTGCAGCAGTTCGTCTTCTTGTTGATTTTTCAGCTTCCGAATCAAGGCAGGCCGCAGAAATTTGGCTTTCTTCATGAGCTCGTCTTCAGTAATCGTAGCAGGTTTGAAGTCAGGTTTGAAAATGTTCGACTTGGTTCCCATGCCCACCAGCCTGAAGCCGTTCCTGATTTCGTCATGAAGTTTTTCATCCGGCCAGTTGATCGTCCCAGCCAGTCACTCCAACATCAAAAGTTGTTTGCTTGCAAGAATAGTTCTTATATGACTCGGGATGTTCATGTGCAACTTGGCTTCTTCAGCTTCAAGGCTGATTCGCAAGTCTTTGAGTTCTTTGATCGTTTGCAGCCTCCTCTTGGATATTTCGACCGGTCCCAACACAAGTATGTGGCAAATACATTCAAGTAAAATATCTGGTATATGCATGAAATCATCAAACGGGTGTTGCACTGTAAGACTGTTGTTGTAAAATTCCACCATCGAAAAATAAATGCCAAACACACAAAGAAAAACATTTCGCTTGTCATTGCCCGTTTTTGCTTCAGCTCTCAAAAGTTTTGATCCTGCAGGAATGTCCGAGATCGCATGTCTTANTTGGTCCAATGCAGGGATGCGAGATAACATAATGCTGCGTACCATCTTGAATTCAGGAATCAAAGGTCGTGTTTTGCGTCCTCTGGGTTGTGAAAGTGGAGGACTCGCAATTCTGTTGTTGTCGCTGTTGACCCAACCCCGCGCCTCACATAAATGCAAAACAATGTCAATGTACACTTCACAAAACTGTCTGGGGTATTCCGCCTCCTTGGCCGTGTTAAAGTTGCCTTGTTCATCCAAACCCCATTCGGCGTGGGGATGACTGTCATCGCATAGGATACCCATCTCCAAAAGTGCCTCAATGTTGGTCAGTAAAGATGTCTTTTTCTTTCGTTG